>JACGDI010003185.1:532067-620570 GCA_014898725.1 Jacaranda copaia
CTACCTTTGTTGTTTAGCTTTTGCTTTCCCCCTATCCCTACTTTTCATTTTCAATTTCCCTCATCTCAGCTTGTCCTGCCATCCATCCACACCCGCCATGTTAACATGTTTGAACCTGGCCAATTTTGAGGTTCAAAATCTAGCTAATGGCCGTGTTAACGTGGCCAAATTCTAAGGTTCAAATTTTAGGCCAGATTATTCTAACACATTTTTTTAATAAAATAGAACTCCCGTACCTAATCTCTAAACTTGGTTCCAAGATTGGGTACCTAATCCTCCACTGGGCCGAGATCAAGTATTAAATTTAATCCTGAATGATTAGGTATCCAACCCGATCATCCTCGGCCCAATTGTTCCAGCCCAATGCCTACCTTTAATAAAAAACAAGGCAAAACATATTAAGGATTGTATAGAGATGTAGTTGGTAAAGGTTACCCACCTTAGGGTTGTAAGTAGATGTCTCACGAGTTGAAGATCCACAAGTGACGTTTTTTGGACCTTAATTCTCCCAAGAAAATGTGATTTTCTAAATTTATTTTGTGGGTAAGAAATTTGAAGAAATAATAGGAGCAAAACATAATTGAAAGACCATAATCATATTTTAAATATCAAGATTCAACCAATGCTTATTCTCTTCCTTGCTTTTGTAGATTTGTGAAATCGCAAGAATAATTAAAAATCCACTAGGCATCATATTGAAAACTAATAAATTGAATGGGTCAAACTACCTCGGTTGGTTAAGAAACCTTAAGAGTGTCCTAGATTTTGAGAAACAGACTTATGTCATAACTCAAAGTCCACCAAATACCATTAGGAATGACTTGATCAAGGGACAAGTGAAACATTCACAAAATGGATTGAGGATGACCTCCAAACTTGTTGTTTCATGATGGCATCAATGTCTAATAAACCCCAAAAGTCCCACAAATACATAAAACATGTCTTAGACTTTGCACTTACAAGAGTTATTTTTAGTGCAAACTAGGTATGAGAGATTCATATTGTCCAAGAAACTTTTTAGGGTTCGAATGGTTGACAAACCAAGTGTCCATAACCATGGTATAAAGATGATTATGCTTGTTGAGAAGCTCTTCAACTTGGACAGGGTATAGACAATAATTTCTATGTGGATGTGATTTTGCAACCCTTGTTGAGGTCATTTGACCAAAGTGTCAATCATGGCAAAAAGGACCGTGAAAAAGGACAAGCTTCTAATGATTCTTTGTTCTCTCACTCTAAAGGATCAAGAAATAGGCAACATGAAAAATGGTTCTTCTTCTAAGAGGAAACAACCATTAAAGGCATCCTGAGAAGTCAAGAAAAAGAAAGAGATAAAAGGATGCAACTTGTTTCTATTGCAATGAATTGGGGCATTGGAAGTGCAATTGCAAGGAATACCTTGCAACCTTAGGGAATGATATGTTGTTTATTGAAGTGCGCCTCACGACTAATTCTTCCTCATAGATTTTTGATACCACACGTAGTTATTATCTTTGTAATTTGTTGCAAAGTATGAAAAGAAAAACAAATCTAAGTGATGGGGATTTGGTCCTCCATCTTGGTAATAGAGCAAGAGTTGCAGGCAAAGCCAAAAGTGTATGTTAAGTTAGACTTAAGAGATTCTAAACTCATACTAAATCCTTGTTACTATGTATCTTTGTGGTATTGGTACAATGAATGATGGATTATGCTCATTAGAATCTCAACTTTCATTGATGCATATTCAATAAAGAAACAAAATAAAGCAAGATAACTAAGAAATACCTATGTTTGGTAGCTAGACTTGGGCATGTTTTTAAGAATACGATGATCAAGTTAGTAGTCCTTCAAACACTAAGTGTTATTGGATTACTTACCCACTTGTGAATCTTATTTGAAAAGAAAAATGACCAAAGCTTCATTTGCTGGACAAATGGAACAATCCACTAATCCTTTGAGTTTAATCCATACAAATATATGTAAGCCACTAAGAATTTAGTACAAGAGGATACTGCTTTTACTTTATTAATTTCACTCAATTTGGACACATATCTTATGAAGAATAGATCTGAAGCCTTTAAAAAGTTCAAAGGCTATCCAAATAAAATAGAAAAACAACTTTGACTTAGTATTAAGGCTCATCGATTGGATTGAGGAAAAGAATATTAGAATACTAAATTCTTAGATTATCTTAGAGAGAGAACGAGATTCTCTCACAATAGACTCCACATGACATACCTTAACATAATAGAGTAGCTGGAGAAACTAGACCTTGTTGGACATGATACAATCCATGATGAACTTTACCAATGTTCCTATTTTCTTTTAGTGGTTTGCCCTAAAAATGGCAGCAAAGTTACTAAATATAATACTTTCAAAGTTTATGCCAAAAATCCCACATGAGGTGTGGTATGGCAAAGCACCTTCTTATCCTTATTTAAGAGTATAAAGTCTCCTACTTATATCAAAAGACAAATGGGAGCAAGTCGAATGTGAGATCCATATCCATCTTGTGTAAATTTGTAGGATACCCAAAAGAGTCTTTAGGTTATTACTTGTATGATCCCTCAAATAAAAGGTGTTTGCTTCAAAAAAGCCACCTTTTTTGGAAATGAAGTTTCTATTAGGTAGAAAAGGTATTATATTGAACTTAATGAAGTTCGAGATGACCAAACATTCCCACAAGTGATAGAAATAAAAAAAATATCCTGAACCTAGTACACAACTTTCTAGAAGGTCACACTAGATTATGAAACAAATTGAAAGTTTTGAATTCTTTCATGAAAAGGGTCAATCGAATAGTGATCCAAGACATATGTGGAAGCAATGTCGAAAGTGAATTCAAGTCATAGCTTGAGGCCATGAATCTGAGATAGAATCTATGTACTCCAACAAATTATAGGCTTTAGTAGATCCACCAGAGGATATAGTACCCATTGGTTGCAAATAGGTCTATAAACGCAAGCTTGGAGTTGTCGGAGAGGTGACTACTTATAAGGTTAGACTTATGGTAAAGGATTGTACTCAAAGATCTGGTATTAATTTTGAGTAAACATTTTTGCCAGTCCTTATGCATAAGTCCATTAGGATTATAATTGCCATAACTGCTTGCTATGACTATGAAATTTGGTAAATAGATGTAAAAACTACTTTTCTCAATGGAAACATTGATAAGAAAATTTATATAGAGCAACCGAAAGGCTTTACATCCAAAGGGAGTGAATAAAAGATTTGCAAACTCCAAAGATCTATTTATGGACTCAAGCAAGCATCCTAAAGTTGGAACATACATTAATGTAATCAAATCATTTAGCTTCATCAAAAATGTTTATGAACTGTCTGTGCACAAAAAGGCTAATGGGAGTTCAATTCAATTTAATGTGCTTAATGTCAATGAGATCCTTCTCATTAGGAATGAGAAAGAGAAGTTAGAGTGTACCACAACATTATTATCTTCACAATTAGCCATGAAAATTTTGAAAAAAGCATCCTACATATTAGGGAATACAAATCTATTAAGATTGATCAAGGAGGATGTTGGAGCCCTCCCAATTTTCATTGGGCAAGATACTAAAGAGGTTTGGTATGGAGAAATCCAAGAGAGGGTATCTCTTTGTGGGACATGGCTTTTGTTTCTCTAAGTCTATAGCCTCTCAGACGAAGGAAGAGAGAAAAAGGATGTCCCACATACATTATACATCTGCTATTGAAACCATAATAAATTCTATGGTATGTACGAGACTAGATAAAGCACACACTTTAAGTGTTATGAGTTGCTACCAATTTAATCCCTGTGTGAGTCATTGAAAAACTGTAAAAATAATCTTTAAGTACTTGAGAAGGACTAAGGACTTGCTTTTGGTATATAGCATTGGAGAATTGAAACTCAAAGAATTTTTGGATTTTAATTTCCAATCCGATGATGATGACCATATATCCATGTATGGATTTATATTCTGCCTCAATAACAGCACAGTTAGTTGGAAAAATTCCAAGCAAAAAACCACGACCAACTCAACCATTGAGGCAGAGTATATTGTGGCGTCAAACATCATAAAAGAAGGTGTTTAGATGAAAAACTTTATCCAAGAGTAGAATGTAGTGCCTAGCATTGCAAAGCCAGTTGCTGTCTTTTATGACAATAACAGAGCCATTGCACAAGCAAAAGAGTTAAGATCTCATCAGCAATCAAAGCACATATTAAGGTGTTGTCATTTGATCCGTGAGATCATTAATAGAGATGACATTAGAGTAGAAAGAGTTTCCATGGAAAAGAGTATAGTAGATCCACTTACTAAACCCTTAGTGCAAAAATTCTTTGAAAGGCATCTTGAGAACATGGGCTTGAAAGCTATAGGGAATTAGCTTTTTGGCAAGTGAGAGATTGTTGAGAGAGGGCTCTATAGCTAATTAGGTTGGCACATAATTCTACTCCTTTTTGAGACAATCTTTACCGAATAATATTATATATATATATATATGACCATCTTTATCTTATGCATGTTTTGATATCTTTACATGCATTTAGTTGAAGCCCTTAAATCATACAAGACTATGAGTTTTGGTCACACATACGATGGCAATTCAATAATAATTGAAAGAAATATATAAAATGTTTGTGTTAACTTACACCTAGATGTTTGAGTCATATGTATGACCATTTCAATTTCATATTGCCTTATTTATTTAATTGTGTACCCTTATAAGAAATATAGTTGTTTCTTAAAGATACATAATGTATAACTTAAAAGATGCATTTAATAGTTCTATGTAAACATCATCTTTTACAAAACATTGTACTTTAGTTTTGGTAGTAGTTGGTTTCATCAACCTTTTCATTGAAGACATTGGAGTTCCTCTAGAGAGAACTACATATAATTTCCATGAGAGAAGGCAATTACATTCCTACATTTGAAATTGTTTAATCTTTTGCTTTATTTATTCTCATGGTAAAGCAAACTTTAATTGGAAATTGCTTACCCTTGAACTTAAATGCCTAACTTAATTTTTGACTTGTGAAAGGGTATTTTATGTATGTTGAGCAAATACAATTTTTGCATTAATATATTTTTCTTGAAATCCTCCCATGCCACTCTTCTACTATTATGTAGTCCATTTGATGGATTCAAATTCCTCATAAATGATTATTGGATATTTTTCTTTAGGAACAACTTGTGAGGAGACAAACCATTTGTAGTTAAAGAATTAAAATTATTTTCATACTAATGATTCCATCATCGCCAGCTTTATAAAAACTAAAAGTCCTTGTTTCTTCAGGAATTATAGAGATTAGCTTTTCATTAGTGATCAACATTCTCATTTTTTAACTATTAGTATTGCCTAACTGGTAATATGATGAACTAAATCAACATAATTAAAGTTAAGAAATTTTCAATAAAAAATTATTTCATAGATTTTTTTTCTTTATCATATTTAATAATTATCTCTTTAAGAGTATGAATGTTACCTTTAGCATCAATTAGTTCATTTTCATTTCCAACTCAAAGAAATCACTAAACGTTTAGGTGTTTTTTACTCTCATATTTCTCGACAAAGTAATTTTTGTTGTTTTACATACACAGAATTGTGTTGAACTAGGTTGTTGAAATTGTATAATGAATTTGTAGCCCCTAGATCAAGTGGTAATAGTTGCTTAAAGTCTCCACAAAAATCTCTTGACCACAAAATTTTTCATTATTTTCCATTATAGGTCTTTAAGGAAATCACTTTGCCACCAAATCATTTAATTTTAATGATGTCTGTAAGGAAATAATCTATATTTTTAACTATTCACCTTTTTTCCATTGAAACCTTCTCATAGCAACAATTTTGCTTCACATAATAGTTCCAAAACTGTAGTTCTCTTGGATGTAGTGTACTTACTTGACTCATTTATATTTATTGATATTTTAAAACATGAATGTATTGTTCTTCCCTTGTATTACTACGGGTACAACTAGATGTTGATGTTAAAATTGCAATTTATTTTTTAGATCTAAGATGATTCAACATACAATCCAAGAATTTTTTTTTCCTAATTCACTTGGTCTATCTATAAAATGATGTCACCTTTAGCTTTTTCTATATACTCCAAGATCATTGTAAAAAATGGTAATCTTATCCAAGATTGAACTTTAATTGAATTTCATAATATTCCTAAGATATTTCTACTAACATCGTATCTCGTATCTCGTATCTCGATTGACAAATAACACAAACATTATTGGCATCAATTGGAATGCTTAAAAGATCATATGAAAACATTCTTTTTCTCATGCATCTTGAGAAAAATTCAAACTTCGCAAAGTTTTAGCAACTTGCAGCTTAATTGAGATTTTTTATTCTTTTTGAAATATTTAGATATGGATCCAAAGTATATATCCCAAATATTTCTTGTATATGTTGAAGTATAATAAGCCCATATAACTACAAATAAAATTAAAATTCATGCGGCCTTTGAAAACTAATGGCTTGATCTAGACATTCCAAAACACTCTGATAAGATTTTAGTAATCTCTTTTTTGTGTTGCTTACTTGACACTTGAGCATCATATCCCATTTATGTTTAGCAACTCTTGAAAAGATGTTAGCATGTAATGTGTTTTACTTAAGAAAAATCAAGGTTTATCTTTCTCCTTCTATGGGATTTGCACCATGTATATGATTTGTCACATCTCTTTTCTTTTCTTTTTTTTATTCCAACATATATATAGTTTGTCCCAAACATAGCGTTTTGGAAATTGTCTATAGAGGTATTTTCTTTCTTTTTAATTTTTTGCACACAAAGAAATATTCCGTGAGTATAATTTTGGAGATGTCTCATCTAAGAATGTTTTACAAATTTTGATTCAAGCATAAGTCATAAATTGCTCATTTGGAAAAAGGCTTTAGATCAATAACTGACTAGGTATTTTATTCAAATTAAACTAAAAATTCTCCAAATTGATTCTGGAGCAGAGACCCATGAACATCTTAAAAATGCTTGATTTCATCAACTGTGTTTTTTTCATTACTTTGGTTGATATTAACTGCCACTCTATCATGCTCATTGTATATATATTTATGTTATACTTTACTATTGTCACTTCATAATATATCTCCCTGTCAATAGAACAATTATATTTGGATAAGATACTACCCACAGGTTATTGAGTTTTACATTACAAACTCCAACTGTTATTCAATCTCCTTTTACAAAACAGATACATATCTTTGCCTTGAATTGTACTTTCATAATATGGATGTATGTAATGATATCTATTTTTTCCCACAACCATACATGAATTATTCTTGTTACTATCTCCACATCATTCATGCATCATCCGTTTAAAGAACTAAGTCATAGAGTATAAGATGCTTTTATTTATCTGAAAGTTTTACATAAACAAACTTTTCATGGTAATCTAGGCTTGTAATTTCATACTCAAACTTTAAAATTATCAACATGAGCATGTGCAAGCCTTTTTTTTTTTTTTTGAAATTCAATTACATGGATATGTGCAACAACTTGTTCAAATATTTGCTTTTTAAATAACCTTTCAAATATTACATTTTTGTTGGACAAATTCCAAAGATTAAATCTTACCAATCTTAAGCTCTATGACCATCATACAGATATATTTTTCATCTTTTTCCAATCCTGATTGCAAGTCAATATAATAAAAAAGATCTAATTCTCTAAATTTTTGAACTAATACCAATACATCAAGATATATATGGTGCATATCTCTTGAAACCCCTACAAAAGATGTTGAGAACAATTTTTTCATAGTTCACTGCCCTTTATCTCTCTCATTTTAGGGTGGTACCCATCATTTTTTGGTGCAGCTCAAATCTCTAATTTTATAGATTATGGTGTTAGTAATCTAATCTTACTATTCCTAATTTCGTGTTAGTATGTGCTAAAAAAACCAATTACAACTATATAAATTATTAATATCAATAGAATTTTTTTCTAAAGGAATTGCAACAAGATCAACAATAAAGCTTGATCATTCTCTGTATAGACAACATAATATTTGCAAATACGAAAATTTTCATATAAAAATGTCTAAAGTTTTGATAATAAAGAATAGAAAAACACAATATTCATATGATTTAAAACTCCAAACTTTTAATTGTATGAGTACTTCATGGATTCATTTTTTGCATTGACTAACTTTTGTATGGTAATAACAAAAAGAAGACAAATCTCAAGTGCTATAGTAATAACAATGAGCAAGTTATAAGATAATATATATAAACTTGTTTATTGTTCTCCAATACTGGTTGTACCACTTGTAAGGGCAACCTAGATAGATTCACTTTTCTGGATTGCATCATAGAATATTTTGGTCCTTTTATTTATTTATTTGTTTATTTATTTTGAATGTTTTGATGCCATCTTGATCACCTCTTTAGAAAAGAATTGGAGATAGCCAATAGGTTCTAACATTCATAGTAAATGTGCTACTCTATATTTATGATCTCAATGTGCATGGACAATAGTATCTCATTTCACTAACATATTATGACTATTTCCTTCGACTTGGATTACTACAACTTCATATATAAACACTTGGAGTACTATAAATTCATTTGTCTTTTCACACCTTTTGTTGTATGGAGCTGAACATCGTTCATTCAAATGTAATCCTTTAACTTTTTGAAGATGTTGGCATGTGGAATTATCTCCACCAGTTTTATAAATTTTCTCACAATTGCTTCTAGCAAGTATAATTCTGGTATCTTCATTCTATTCTCAACCTCATTCTGAAAAAATAAAATTGAAAATTACTATACTCATTTTATTTAGAATTAACCCTAGAAGATCATGATATACTATGTTTTGTGCTTGAAAAGTATAAACTCCATCTGTTGCAAATGCAAACTGTTTATCTAATTTGACACCATATGAGGTAAAATAGAATATGTAGTTTAAGAATCAAATATTTTTTCTGGAGTTCATGACCT
Organism: Jacaranda copaia; assembly: GCA_014898725.1. Classification (NCBI taxonomy): domain Eukaryota; kingdom Viridiplantae; phylum Streptophyta; class Magnoliopsida; order Lamiales; family Bignoniaceae; genus Jacaranda; species Jacaranda copaia. Next base: position 540,999 of record JACGDI010003185.1, read on the forward strand.
CTTATGATAGAGAAATAATAACTCATACAATTCATTTGGCATTTGAATATGAGCAAGTCAATTATTCTACTGCCACAATAAAAAAAGTGTAAGGCTCACATTCAAATTTTATAGCATTGCAATGGGTGCAATTAAGTGTCTTATCAATTCATTAATCTTTGAGCATCAGGATCATAAATTATTAAACCTAATAACATAAGAGATTAAAACTTAAAATTTTGGCATATAACAATATTTTTCCACATATATAATGTTTATTAAAAAATCCCATAGAGTACATCTTTATTGAAAAACTAATACCTTTGATTGATGAGAAATTATATGTGCTTTTAGAGGCCACTAATTGACGAATGTTGGCAATGGCGTTATTTAGGAATCAACCCTTTTCATCGGAAAAAAGAGGAGCTAACTTGTTGCTCCTTATGCTTTTTCTTTTTCTTTTTTCTTAGATGATTTAATGTTAAACATTTTTATGAATCCTTTAACTTTATTTGTGTATTTCTATCTCTTTACAGTACTCAGTGTTATATATTTCCTCTTCATCTTGTCTAGTTTTGGTTGTCGAAATACACATACTATAACAATAGTATTAGAAGATTGTATCCATATATCTAAAATATAGGTGAGATTGTTCTAAAAAGTCATATAATATTGTTTTAAAGATATATCAGAATATCCAGAACTAAATTAACTATACCTAAAATTGAATTCAAAGCAAAAGTTTTTTGATAGACAATATTTTATAAACCCCTTGCTGAAAAATAGAATAATGAAAACCTATTGCTTTAAAAATTACTAACAGAAAATACATCATGAGGAACTTAATAATTAAAAGACATGATTTGCATTTATCTTTGAAAATATAACGACTAATAATAGCCAAAACTATTGAACTATCTCATTTTTGGGCAACATTCTAAGGAACTTATTTTTTAATTTCTTTTCAATTGTTCTCAATGAATTGAATTTGTGAGAGTTGTTATTATATTTTAATGTATTTGCAATTTTTTTTGGGGGGGAGGGGGGGTGGTTGGGGTTAATTGAAAAGTTATAAGCATGAGCACTTACTTATTATGTTTGAATATTTTCTAAACAACAAACTTAAACTGTTATTTTATGAAATAAAAATAAAGATATGATTTCAAATGATTTGGAGTAATGTATATATTAGTTCCCTCTAAATGTAGATTATGAAAAAGAAAATTGGCATAACTTATTTAATATTAGATTTTTAATGAACCACTTGTTTTTAGTTTAATATTAGAAATTAAAAAAAAATCATTGTACATTTATCTTCAATGAATTCATTCCCACTTTTTAACCAAATTAATCTCTTCTTAGTTAAGTCAAAAAATGAAGAAGTTAAATTCTGATTAATTTCAGGCCTTGAAATATCATTGTGTAAACTAAGAATATTACATTACATTATAGCTTTTTTTTGTTCAAAAAACATGTGTGAACTTTTCTTTAAAAGTCCATGATGTTGATTCATAAATTTGCAAGAGTTAGATTATGAATTAAATTGGTTATTAATATAATATATATATATATATACATGAACTGCTATTCATTGATTAAAACAAATAGTTCTATCTTATTAACAATTTAGCATTTAGCAATATAATTAAGAAAAAAGGCTTTTTGTCTATTGGATATTATATATTTAGCAGGTATATACTTCATATTTAGTGGGTATATATTTTGTAAGGATGGGGACACATGAATTAATGTGATGTTTTGTTTAGTGAAATATATTTTTTGGTATTCTATTTACTATATTGAATTGAAGCATGTCACTTTGTCATATTTATGTTATATTGAAATTGTTAAACATTTACACTTTTGCATTTTAGTAGTAGTTTGAATCATATGTTACCAATCCGACAATACATCTTTTTTGTAAAAATTCAAAATTTGAATTAAATTTCAAGTCAATTATATAATGAGTGAGATATACTTGTTATTCCATTGATGTACCCTCTTCGAATATTTGCCATCTTATTAGTTGAGTCATGCTAAACTTGGTTTTGACTAGATTTTAGCATTCTCCATCACACCTCAAATAACAAATTTAATTTGGTCTTGTACTATATTGTTTGAAAATTAATATATATAGATATATATATATATATATGCAAGTTTCTATCTTATTATCTTTTAAAAATAATTGTCGAAAGTTAATAATATCACATCATTGTTTTAATTACAAAATTTTAAAAATACCATTTGAAAGAAATAGATTTTATTTGGTTCTTTTAAACAGTTTTTAATAATGCTATCAACTATATATATATTTTTTTTTTTTATTTTTTTTTTTACCCACTTTTTATCTCTTAACTTAAATAAGTAGGATTATGAAATTTTCTAAAAAAATTGCAACATAATAAGAAAGCATCTTTCGCTGTTAATTTTCAAGAAAATAAACCATGCACATCATCACTAGAGAATCGATCAAAATATGTTTCATAAATATATATTAATTAATTAATTAATTAAAAGAAGAAAGAATTAGATAAGACAGTTTATTATTTTCCGTTACCATATTAAATATTATATTACATTTGAGTTTGTCACCTAATTTGATATATAACAAATATTTTTCTCTTTTTATTCTTGAAGAAAAACTCATATTTCCACGATTTCTTTTTCCTCATTAATTGAATTTTTCTTAGTCAACATGACTATGAATTAATCTATTCTTTTGATTATCATATTAAATTTGCTAATTTATTTGAATTCAAAAACATATTTTGATATTTTTCTTTTTATTTTTGAGGTAAAACCCAAAAGGAATACCTATATGATTGTATCAATATCATTTTTTCCCCTCATCAATTGACTTTCTTCTTCTCCTAAATTGCTTTCGATGTAGTTGTCATTTTCTATGATTCTAATAAAAATAAATTCAACTTGATTGTAATTTGGTATTAAATCATATAAATTGAAGTAATAGTCATCATCTCATTAAATGTGGATATAATTAATTAATTTTATTTTAACTATTATTTTCTATAAATCTAATTAAATACGTTGATAAAGGATAAAGAAAATTTTGATTTAATTAATTTCAATAAAATTATTAATTTTTATAAGTTGCATTACAAATACATTTGATTTGGAATACATGTAACAAAAGCAATGTGCGTACGATTTGATATGCATATTAATTAAGTTTAGGGGTGTAAGTTGAGCCAATCTTGTAAGCCAACTTAACTAGATTTAGAAAAGCTCAACTCAAGCTTGAGATTATTTAAAGCTTTAGCCGAGATTATTAAGCTTGAATTTAGAATTGAGTCAAGCTTGAAATTTAAAATGATGACTCAAAGGCTCGCGAGCTGGCTCATAAGCTCTTATATTTTTTAAAATAATGAGTATATGTATAAAATAATATATAAAAATAATATTCAAAAAATATGCACCACATATTTAAATAATTTTCAAAATATAATTTTTCAAAAAATAATTTCATTTATATATTACTTATTAATAAATAATAATTTATAAGATACTAATTTATAATTTATAAAACACTAAAAATAAATAGCATGATGTATTTGAAGAAAATATAAATTTTCTAATTCAAACAATTTTATAAAAATATATAATTATATAATAAAACTTCATTGTATAATATATTATATATGATTACTACATATTTTTTAAATTTAATAATATAAGTACAAAATGAAAATTCATCATCATCTTAATAAATTTATTGTTACATTTTAATGTTCAAACTTTAAAAATCATAACATCAATATTAAAAATTTATAAAAACATTGATTGACTTTTAAAAAAATTAATACTACTCTTGGTTTTGCTAATGGATATAATTTCTCATGAATTTAACATATAATAGTGAAAACTAAATTAAACTCGAGCTCAAGCTCAAATGTTAAATGTAAAAAATATTGGATGAACTCAAGTTTGGCTCAAATTTAATCGTGACTCGATATCTTATGAACCCATCAAGCTTGAGCTTGACCTTCATATTTATCATTGAGCTCAAACTTAAGCTTAAAATTTTTAATAAACTCGGCTCCAACTCGACTCAATTACAACCCGAATTAAGTTAAAAACTCTGATTAATTAATTTAAAGTAGTCATTATTTTTTATGAATTTAATCAAAATTAAATTTAATTTGATTGGAATTATCATTAAATTCTAATATTTTTTCCTCACATAAAATAGAAGAAATACCTACCTATTCATCTTTTACTATGCAGTAAAAAATCGATAAATAAATAAATAAATATAGATTATATTCATCACCCATCATATATAGAACCTATCCTCCAAGCTGAAAATAAATACCTTTCAAATGCAATCATTAATCGTGGTAAGTTGATGGAGTAACCGCAGATGTTCAATCTTAAAGCAGATGTAGAATATATGATGGCAATAACTTCATGATTTCTGGATTTGGAAAACTCACACGGGTGACCATTAAACTGCATTTTCATCTGATAACCTAGAAACCAGTCTGACTTTACCAAATTGAGAAATCACAGCAGCCTGAAATCTTCTCCCCCGGTCCTCCCCATCGACCATCAAACAAGCTCTCTGTCTAGACCATCTCATCGCAAAAAGGAAATAGCAATTTCAACTAAAACGCAACTCTGACTCTAAAGGGCAGCGAGACAAATAGATAAGCTTTACCAAGTGACCAATCCTTTTGTTAGCGCACCACAAATTGTCTACTAAGGTAATTCTGCCACACAATTTGTAGAGGATACAACTTAGCAAAATTTCCACTCACCATAATGTAGATTTCCTTTAAATGCAGGTATATATATAAGAATTAAGAAAGATGGAGCGCCTTTCTCAAAATTTAATTGCCCATACCTTCCATGTAACTCTTTATACAGAACTCTTCAATATCACCTGCTATGTTCCCCATGGAGATCTTCAAAAATAATAATAAAGGACTAGTACCACTGTCCTGCATGTCTCTTTTTTTCTCATTTGTTGGGTTGTGTTTATTATGAACTTTGGAATTGTCAAATAAATAGGATACAGTGGAAAGAAGACCCTCTGACAAAGTAGGAATCAAACAAGCTCCACTCAAATGTCCTCTAGTTCACAAGAAAATCACCTACCATCTCAATCTGATCAGGAATACTAGCCTTGCTGTAGTATTCTCCCAGCCATGCAACGTGGGTTTTGATACTCATTCACCGATCCTGAAAGTGAAAATTCGATGAAAAGAAAAAAAAAAGTCCCTTTGTAACTAAAAGCATTCACTAGTCGCAGACATACATAATGTGCTTAGAGAATCATACCTCACCATAAATTATGTCCACTGATGGATTAGACAGATTGTTTTCTGCTGGCATCAGAGACCATTATCCTTGTTTTTTACTTTCATCTTCATCCCAGCTTTATGTGCCTGCTTTGGCACCTGAACCAAGATGAATTTGTGAAAAATGCACTGATGTATACTTGAAATATATCACAAAGCAAGTAGCTAAATGCCAAGGTAGCTATTGCAATAAATCCGATTTACTGAGCAATAGAGATTCAATGAATTGACTAAGCAATAGAGATGCTATGAATTGAATATATTACGACTCAAAAATAAATCAAATTAAGTTAAGCTTGCAACTAGAGAACTTCAGCCTATTTATAAAAGCAGATAAGATATGGAAAAGAATTATCAAGGGCCATATGATGTCATTTAAGATAAGAATTTAAAAGTGGAAGATACGAATAATGCTGTACTTGGTTTTCAAAATGGAATGTGAGGAGTCACATCATTTCCTGTCTCACTCGGATTTGCATTACATCTCAACAAGGAATCTTCCATAAAAAAATAATTTACAGTGGCAACAAGATAGTTCCTTGTCAAGCAACTATCAAACAGAGAAGTAAGCTACGCTATATAGTCAGACATAAGCCAGATAACAATTTACCTCAGCAGAGAATGTCTTCAGAGGGTCTCTACTTCTTTTAAATTTCCCTTTAAACCCTTTACGACGAGTAGAGCCGGCATTTCCCATCGCAGCTCTAGTGAGCTTCACAATCTTGCTGGCTTCTTGTGTTGTTGGGTCCAATAAGTATTCGGGCACATCACGCAGGTGGGGAGCAGGTGCTTTTTTGCTCAAAACTTTGTCATGTTTCAATAGATCTATTCAAGGACGACCAGTTATCTAAAGAGTTATATGGCACTATACATTATATAATTCCAGTAAGCTTTTACCTAAGTCCCTTGGATTATCTTGAAAATGAGCCTTCAACCTACACATTTTCAGGGGGGCAAAAAAGACCAATCAGCAGATTAGTTAAAAGCGAGCCCAACATGCCTAAACATGCAATGTTGGTAAAAATATTCGCACTACTACAAATAATCTGATATCACACATCCACGACTTCTATCTCCACTTTTACACCAACAAAAGTGTAAGGAACATCAAATATGAAAATAAAATCTACACATTCTCTTTTTATTTGAAGAAGTGACAGAGTATCTATCAATGTCACTTAACAATGAGAACAAGAGCTTTTTAATATTCTATTACTGTAAATGCAGTTTATGGTAAGATCTCACTCCAGCTGAAAATGCTTTCAGAGCCCCATTCTAAATGAAACTATTGCCAACAACTTGAACTCAGCCTGGCTAAACAAGTGAAGTTTCTAATTACAATTAGGAACATGCTATAAATACATCAAGAAGACAACAAAATATGCCAAGCATCAGGGTTGCGCAGTAAGATACATAAATTACAGTAGATGCAAATTTTTCTGCTGAAACAATCAAATATAAATAATTAGCAAAGTCAGATTCATAATTGAACCAGTAAAGTATTCTAAACAAAGTCTAAATACAAGCTCAGGGATCAGAACAAAATGAAAATGGAAGAACCTCAGTACTTCATTTGAGAACAGCTTTTGTCAGAAGATAACTCACTTTTCAGAATTGAGAATCTCATTTCTTAGATCCTGTGCTCGTGATTCCCTCACCGCAATTTTTGTTACGCTTCTTGCAACATCCTGTAAATAACGCAGTCACAGTTGTGCACTCTGTTACATCAGTCATAAGAATGAACTTGAATTTACAAGTTTAACCAACCAATTAGCCCAGAACACAGCATTTTTAAATCATTTAGCAGCATCCTTTATTACAACCAACAAAGGGACTTGCAGATGTCAGAACATCAAGCACCATAAGGTCACAACTATAACCATTCATTCACATCTAATAGTTACATATAAACAAGTTCTTGGTTGTACTTAAAGGGAAGCATGATCGATAATTTTTTCCCCCTTGCAACCTACAGCAGAATTTCAGCAAAATTTTAACAACAGAGGTTTACTGCAATAGGGGAAGGGGGTCTTTGGGCTAAAATAATATTGACAATTCAAGGTCTGGCATCCATTAAAGAACAAAAGAATATAACTATGATTCCTAGAAACAAAGAACAAAAAATTTTCATTGACAGGACTAGGGGGCCCAAATGCAGAGATAACAATCAAATTCATAATCTCTCTGGCCAAAAAGTCGTTGGATGGAGAAGATTGAGAGTTCATAGTTGTTGAAAACAATTGCTACAAAACTAACTGATAGATAATAATTAGGAAACATTAAAATGTAATAATTCTCCACACGTTAAGGGAAGGTTTGTTGTGTTTTGGGTTTTTCTGGAGATTGTTTTGGGAGAATATGTTTTAGAAGTTGAATTGGAAAATGTGTTGAGAATGAGGCTGTTTTTGATATTATTTTGAGAGAAAAGACATTTCATGCAATTAGTTGAAATGATTAGCATTTTCCAAAAATAATTAGGGAGAAAGAGTGGAAATTTTAGGGGAAATGTTTGTGTTGTGAGAGAATTTCTAGAGAATGAAATTATTTTCCGGAAATGCAATAAACATTGCCTAAAATTTTCCGAGTTTAAGGAATTCATTGACTCCATCACTACCCCTCCCTGGGAAAAATTAAAAAGCTCAACAAGCATTAATTAGTATCAGAAGGGTTTCTTGGCGTGCCAAAAAAGAATTGACAATATTTCTTGCAAGTCATAACTAGAGACATGTGACAAATTCTTCATGGAGTTCTTCCACTTCTGCATTGAAGCTTTTCATTAGATGAATAAAAGATTCAATTTACCTCAGCCCTGTAACGCAAGGACTCCACAGCATTCTTACTAAGCAAAGGAAATGGAGCAATAAATTCTGAATCATCACTATCATTTTCACCCAAAAGGGATTTGATCTCTTCAAAAATTTCCATCTCTTCAAGAGACACCTATTCCAAAAGCAGAAAGATGTGAAAGCGCACGATTAGAAACCTATGTAAAAATACAGAGGAAAATTCCACCATAGTATAATCTACCATGCAATTAATGAAATAAAATTCCATTCGATTTGGTGAAAGACACTTGTACTTAAGCTGTTAATATGTTCTATTGAAGGTTAACATTTTACGTGATGGAGCTCAAATTACTCATCAAGAACCTTACAAGAGAGACAGATGCACCAGAATTATATGCTCTCCCGGTACGTCCAATCCGATGCACATACCCCGCAGCAGTTTGAGGCATCTCAAAGTTTATCACCTAATGAAGATGACATATGGGTATAAATTAATCTGCTAACAATTACCAAATTAAAATCAGCGTATATGCTAGTGCATATAATGTGTCGAATGAAAGAATGGAAGAATATAATCAATAAATATCACCAGGGTCGAAGAAAATTACAACTAGATAGATGAGACACTTAACACTGTCAACTTGCATTAAAACAAGTTAATACATAATCAAATTTGATAAAGCAAGTATCATAATTTGTCTATAATCAAGTAATTCAGGTGTCACTGCAATCTGACCCCAAGTAATGAATCAATCTGCAAAGTTTGTTTTTTGCAAACTCTTGTTCATAGCTGTACAAGGAAGCAAGCAGGCAGACAGATAAATTTCTTTTTCCTTCATAGCAACTTTTAATAGGTCTAGGCAAATTTTTGCACAAAAAGATACACCAAGGAAATGAATGATATATGTGTATGTTACTTAACTGTTGCAAGTGGAAGAAAGTTGATATTCTGGAGACAATATGATATTTACATTCTCTCAACTATGTTTGAAATCAAGAGAATAAATTTGACAAAGAATAATTGGACACACTGAAATTTGGCGCTTGAAAATGAGAGTGCAACTGTCAAAAGCACATACAAAACCCTATGTTGGGTGTTCGCAAGATACCAAGTCTTGAGAAGCCCTGGCCCCCTTAGCACCCCATAAATCCATGGGGAGAAGCAGGATAACTCCATCAACTATGAGTTAGAATCAGTTTTCCCACCTCAAAGTGCCTCAGACAACCCCCTTAACTATCCAGAACACTCAACTAGACAACCACCATCAGGACACAAATGGAAGAAACTGATAGTCACACAATAAGATCACTCTTACAACTAATACCACCATCAGGACACAAATGGAAGAAACTGATAGTCACACAATAAGATCACTCTTACAACTAATAAAATTTATAGACCACAAGGTCCACAACAAGAATTTGTGGCACCAATTTCTAGAGTTTGGCCAACTAATTTTACTTATGAAGTACATACAACAGAAGGTAAAATAGAAAACAGATACAAGGGGATTTAAATCTGAGAAGGTCCTCATAGCCATTTGAGAATAAATCATTCAATGAGAACAAATGAAAGAAGCAAGCACTGGGATTTTTGCAGAGCTGATAGATAAGGTACTCCCTGTTGTTTGTTGCACAAACATGCACACTAACACACATATACATCATGGAATATAAAGTGCCAAATTATAATTTAAAGATCTGATCTCTTCATTTCAATTTTGTGAGAAGTTGCCAGCAGTGGTTACCTTGAAGGTTTTAGGTAGCTGAGAATAGTTTGCTGAGATTTATAGTTGAAGGGAGTGAGATAATTCAAGCATATAGTTTAGAGGGGTAATGTGGATTTTTGGCAAAATGCAGCCACGAGCCTCCGTCCTTCCCAAAGAACTTAACACACATAAGCATACAAATATTTAGACATACACAATTACACATAATACTTTTCATGGCCCAAAAGCAAAAAAGAAAAGACAAGAACATTTCATCTCACACTAGCATTCTTCTCCTTGGAGTATATCAGCCACCTCTTTATAAATATGGACTTATCCAAATTTTTTCCCCAATCTATCACCTGCCTTGAACTAGTAAACCAACTCCAACTGACGAAGGCATGGTTCAAGTTTCAATTAACATTAATAGGTCAAGGGGGTAAAAGTACCAGAGCCCATTAAATATTCATACTTTCAACTCCACCCTTAAACTGCTTTCAAGTCAAACTAGGACTTACACATTTTAAATCAATTAAGTGGACTCTCGCAGTTAACATTGAATTGCCATAGCAGCAAGATTGAAGGGGTAAAATAAAAGCAGTCGTAAGACCATCTTCAATCCATTTCAGAACACATAAAAACCATTTGCACAACAGACTAGGAAAGAGCTTCTCTATCTTCAAAAACTCAACTATGATCACACCAAAGCTAGCATAATGCTCAAGTAAGATGTACCATTTAACAAAGCATCAGCTCACCGTGTGCACATTTTTGAAGTCTATTCCTCTTACTACACCAAATTCTGCATCCAACTTTTGCTTGGAGTGTTTTTTAGATTTTTTTCTAGGAGCATGGCTTTCCTTATCATTCTTCTCTTCTGCCAGCTGACTGTCATCAGTTGCAATAAGGTAATCAAAAAGACCAGCATTGAATTCCTGAGATAAAAGCACAAAGTTGAAAAATGATGCCAAAGCAATCATTTGTGTGATTCCAACTAAACAAGCCAGGACATCAAAGAAATGCTTAGATTCAACCAAAATCAAGAAACTGAAAGATTTAAACACGCACCTCAAGAATGTGTAGACGAGAATTCTGAGGCAGCTCAGCATTTAAAACTGCAGATTTGATTCCAAACTGCCAGATTAAAACCACAATCAGTCTTGTGATTCGAAGAGCATATAAATAAATTGCCAAGAAATTAGCTCCCAGTTGCAAGATATGCAAAGCACTAGACACAAGGTACAGCATTGCTTAGTGCAGAAGGGCAAGGCTTTTGCTAGACAATACAAAGATGAGACAATTCAATTGCCAATGATTTCACAGAAATATGAACTCATCCATGAGTCTGCCTACTTTACGTTCGAATCAGTCAGCAATATTAGTCTGAAAGAGACTACTCTAAACATTTTCAATCTCAATAATAATGTCTCTAAAAAGTAATATCCTGAAACAGTTAATAATACTAGTATTTTGGCACGTTCGATGCATGTACTAAATTTTTATAATTTTTTTTTTGAATAATAATATTTATTTATTTTTTATATAATGTAAATTTGTTTTAATAATTTAAATATATATTTAAATTTTTTTGTAAATAAAATTAAAAAATTATGATAAAATGATAATTATAGACAGAAATAGTTGAATTGTAAATGACAATTATTAAATAACTTCTAGTTATTAGAATTAAAAAGAAAGAAGTAAGGTATTTTAGGCAAATCATTTGTAACACACCAAAAGAAGGGCAGGTGCTTTATTTATAGTATAGGTAAATAAAAATGAAAAAATTATGATAAAATTATAGACATACATAGATGAGATATAAATAGCAGTTATTATATAACTCTTAATTATCAGAATTAAAAAAAAAAAAGAGGTAAAAGTTTTTTAAGCAAGTCATTCAAAAACGCACCAAACAAGAGGTACATGATTTATTAATAGTACAAATATATAAAAGTACACAACATATACTTAAAAATTTAATATCACAAAACAGCTAAAATTATATATAAATGTGTAAGTGTTAATTTTTACTCTCATATAAAATAGTTTAAATTTATAAAAGAAGGTAAACCTGTTATTTTTCTTCTCTTTCTTGTTTTAAATTTTGCACAAGCATGTATGTAAGTATGTATGCATGCGTGTAACCAATCTTCATGTGAATTGCTTCCTTGTGGGCAATTGGACATGCTTCTCTTAAACTATCCTTAACCGCCAAGAGTATGAAATGCAAAAGACACAACTCATGAAAATACTCCAATACATTTACATTTACAGCCTAGCATGATTCCCTAATGTTAAGAGCTCATGAGTTATATAGGAGGTCATTCTTTGAACTAATCAGCTCTTTCCCGTGAAGTCCACCAAAGGCGTGGGAACAGCTAATAGGCTGTAACCATCTCAATAAGATCATTTAGCCATACATAGGCACAACAAGCTACCCTTTAATTAAGAAAAAATAGGAAGAGATGTCTGGGTCCATTAGCACAAAGCATTACAGCATGGTTTTGTCTCAATGCAAGCATGTGGTAAACCATTCTACCTGTTCAAGGAACAGCTTCAGTCTAAAACTCATATCAATTGAATTAGCAAAAATTAGGACTTTCTTTTGAACCAGCTCCAACTTCAAGAGGGCAAGGATATGCACAAGCTTGTCACGGGCACTGCATGAAATCTATTACCAGTAACAACATCAATAACAAAATAAAGCAATAACCCAGTGCAGAAATATACCCTTACCGAATAAACCATAACGAGGTAATAAATTAAAATCAAAATCTATGAGACCTTTTAAACATCGGCAATGCACCCATTGAAAGAACATAATTCTTCAGTCCACAAACATAAAATGAATAACCTTGAAATAAGGTAACCAGTGCAGAAATATTTATTGCGAAAACTAAGGAAAAATTAGAGGAAAACTTACGTAAAATTGTTGAACATTTCTTGAGATAATGTCATCCTTTAAATCTCCAACTTCAGGTAAGGTTAAAATGTAGGGATTATGTAGAATAAGCTTTTTCAGCTTTTCAACATCAGCACTGAACAATATCCATGTAAAAGAAGCAGCATTAGAACCAGTCATATCATTTAATTCAAAAAATGAGGAAAAATTATTTACGAAGCAAATGCACTTGAGTGTCAAAAAACCATCCCAAATTCAATTGCAAGAGGATAGGGATAATGTCTGGAAGGAATTTATATAGAAATTTCAACCAGCTTCAAATATGGTTATGTCAGAGAAAAAACATGAGTTAGTTGAGAAGGATAGCAAAATAATCAAAGTTATACAAGAATAAGCACTTTATCTGAAATATGGTTTAGCAAAATCATACCTATCCCCAGCTCATCACAAATTATAACTAAATGTCAAAATACACATTTCAGGAAACTTTCACTTGCTTACTATGAAAAATAAGAGCTGGTTTGCAAAAAAGAAAATGATCAAATTCAGGTTAATGTATGTGTCTGTATATGGATTAGCATTCTAGGAACACTGCTGGTGTGCAGCCAATGAACAACTTTCAGATCTTAGTCTAAAATATGCCACCATAACTATGACCTAGTTATTGCAGCAATATCAGTGGAACACACCTCGAAGTAGCAGAAATGAGAAGGCATTGGCAACGCTTTGGAACATAAGCTGTAAGTGCTTTTAGATCATCCTCATACCCGTATGACAAGAGAAGATCTGCCTGAGATGATAAATTAAACTATGAATATATTGGCAAAATCACACCAACTCATATATCCATCAAGTTAATGCGTTGCATGTATAATCCATGTAAACTATAATAATTGAAAACTGTATAATTTCCTGTATACACTCCAAACGTTTTGAAAATCCAGACACATTTAATTTAAGCTATACACTAAACATAATATTTTGATACTCCAGACTATCTTGGATAAAAAATTTTAACTTTCTATTTTGTTGCAGACTAATTTTTGCTTTAAGTCATTATAAACCAATGTTACATCATGATAAAAAATTCTGAATATCAACAGCTTATGAAAACCTAGATGGTTATGCAAAACTAGTATTATATTGCAAATTACATTTAGAATATCTAATACAATTAAAGGTATTTCAACAATATCTACATCTGATATGAAATACACATACACAATCAATTGGTGTACATGCCGTGTGTTTAGTCTGGAACTATCCAAGTCTGTGTCCCTATATGTTCTGTCTGCAAAATTTCAGCAAAACTTCGTAGCATAAAATTTAAAAAAGAAGTTCCATTACACATTTATCTGCAAGCCAACTGGGTTGTGGTGGAGTAAAAAGTATTTACTAGACTAATCAGTTGGAACAGGATACAAGTGAATATGCAGACCTCATCAAGGATAAGAAGGGAAAGTGATTCTTGAAGAGCTTTAGCTAGAAGAATGCTGCTTGTCAAGCATGATTGTACACAAGCAGGAGTTGATACAACAATTTCAGGAAGCCCCGCCAAAGATGTTTTCTAAGAAAAAGAATAACAACTGTCATCATTGCAAATTTATATCATATTTCAAAATTCAAACTGATTACAACAAATTACAAACTAATCAGATTATGATGAAGGAAATCTACCAACCAAGTCGGAAGCAGACATTGTGCTCGTCAATTGAACAACTTTTAATTGCACACGGCATAATTCAATTAGCGACCTCATCTCCGAATAAACCTGAAAGGCAAACACAATGACCACATATAATAACACAACAAACCCAAAAAGGCCCAAACATCTTTTTGCACTGGGAAACTGAATTCGAAGATTTACCTGTTGGCATAATTCTCGAGTTGGAACAAGAATAAACGCGGCAAGAGCAAGGTTCTTTTTCGAAGTTGAATCAGCAAAAAACTTCTGAAGCAGTGGAAGCAGATAAGCTAATGTTTTTCCAGAGCCGGTTTTTGCCCGGGCCACCACATCTTTGCCTTCCTGTAAACACAGTAGCAGAAAAAGAAAGAAAAATTAACCTAAAATCTAACATGGGATATGACTAATACAAGTTGAGCAGAGAATTCAGAAGAAAATATACGAGGATAAGCGGGATGGCAACGCGCTGGATAGGAGTGGGTGTTTGGATTGATTTCTTGGACAGGGCACGAATGAGGCGGACATCCAGCCCCAACTGTTCGAAGCTCAGCTCTTCTTCATCCCGTTCTCCTTCCCCCGCTATAACCGGTTTATCTTCTGCTTTTCCTTGTGGTTTATCTTGTTCTTGTTTCTGTTCTGCGTTGTCCTTCCGACTATTGCGCTTTCTTTTTGCCATTGGTGATTGGAATTTTGGGTGTGGAATCAGGGATGGTAGAATGAACGTGACGAGAATGGAAAAGGCGCCGAGGGATTAGGGTTTCTAGGGGTTTTGTTTCAGACGGATGCGTGGTGCGGCAAACGGGTGGGCTTACGGTTCACTGATTCCCCGCTTTATTATTTTTTTTTGCTTTTTCTTTTTCCCTCTCCTTTTAATTTAATCCAATCCAATTATAAACGGGGTTTAAACTTCTTAATCCACTAATCTCGAAAAAACACCATTGGCCTTTTTTCTCCATTTTTATGGGTAAAGTCGCAAGTTAAAAAAAATCACAAAACGTCCATATAGTCTTATAATTGGTAGATTAAGTTCCTACAATTCACCTAGGAGGTTGTCGAAGATCACTATAATCTAACATCACTTGCCTAATTGGTCAATAAAATTTTCAATTGATTACCCTTTAGGAAGTTACTAGCATGTGCCTGGTGTAATGTATTAAAAATAATTATTAATTAAAATAATTTATTTTATAATAATATTTATTTTACTTTATATAATTAAAATATGGATTATAATTATTTTTACTATTAATGAAAAAAATCTATTACTAATTTATAAAATAATAAAAATTTAAAAAAATTAATCAAAAAATTAAGAAAATAAAAATAACGCAAAATATTTTACTAAATATGTTTTTTACATTAGATATATATTTATACATACATGTCTTGATATGATAAATAAGCAAATAATTTCTTTCCTAATATCAAGCTTTTTCATATGATTTCTTAATAATATGGAAGTTATAGTACCAATTTTCATGATATTTGAATATTTCAAATGTTAAATATTTTTTGTTAGAGTAAAATATATAATATCTTTGTACTTTGTTTGTGAAAATAGTTTACATTAGTTTATTAACTATTTGATAACTAGTTCAATAAGCACTAAGTAGTTTGTAACACGCAACTTTTATAAACTAAAATATCTCTTAATATTCCATATAACTCTGATAAGTAAAATTAATTTATTTTTATTTATATATGTAGTTATTTTATTATTTTTAAAATTATCAATTAACATAATAAATTTTCAACATTCAGTTTAAAATAAAATATCAATCTCTCATAAGTTTATTTTATAATTAGAATATAAAAAATTATGAATAATTAAATAATATTAATTTTCAGTCAATTTTTTTTTATCTCACATCATTAATCCATGTAAAAATATTTTTATGAATTATTATAAGCAAAAATATTAAAATAAATGCACATGATATAATTATAAAATATTGTAATTAAATACAATGAAAAATATAAAAATTGATACCATTTACTATTTAAGTGGTTATTTATCGAACTTTTTGAAAAAATTTAATTGTGTCAACTATATATATGTCCTGTATAAAAAAATTTATTTCAAATAATTGAAAATGATTTCTCCATTATTATGTTGCTAAAAAACTAAAATGATTTAAATTAATAATATAAAAATAAAGTTCAAAGTTTATAATTGTTGTAGCAATTAACTATTTATATTTGAAAAAAATAATCTTAAATGAAATTATTTGTTATTTGTTATATTCTATATATAATTTTATCTAAAAATATTTTATATATCTAAAAATATTGTTGTAAGAATCATTGAATTTTAATGACTTTGATAAAAAAATCTCTCTCTAAATAAAAGAATAAGTTTATATTTAATGCGGCTGAAAATTACTTATAGTGAAAATGATAGTGTTATAGTGAAAATGATAGTGTTTGGAATGAATTCGATCAGGGAGGTCAAGTATTCAAAGTTATATTTCTCTCGAAATCTAAGATCTGCAACCACAACACACGTTACACTAGCTGAGATGCCCCCGTCTAAAGCATTCCGACGTTCAAGTTAGTTCTGATCGAGATATAGTAATCAAACAGAATACTGAGAGTATAGAAGGTTCGTGGCATATTTGGCATTACCTTAAGCGTGGTTGAGTATAAAGTATTTATAGCCTTCTCCAGGTGTGATTTGACCATAGTGCCCTTATTAGGTGTACTGACTTTTGTCTTTGCTAGGGGGTTGATGGTCATTCCATGTCCAAATCACGATATTGTTCAAATGGTTGAATCTCCTATTCTTCAAGGTGAATAATACCTCTGGAAGCGCCTCCCTGCCCAAGGTAGTGGTAGGGTTGGTGGCAGCAACTGTATCGATTGTCACACGTCATTAATGTGGAGGTATGCTGCATGTTAAACTAATAAATGTGGCGGAGATGTGGGTCAACGCCGGAGTGGATCTTAAGGTCGATACATGTCGATCAGACCTAACTGTTAAAACATCGGGAGTGGTCCTGAGGTCAATGCAGGCCGACCGTAGATCCTGCCAAGTATGGTCGATACAGGTTAACCAAATAATCCTTGATAGGCGATTTGGCCCAAACTTGATGTTGGGTCTCCTACGCTATCCCACTTAATGTTGGGTCTGTTAAGTCTACTGGGTTATCCCATATCAATATTTATTATAGCTCATATTTATTAGATATTTCATTATTTTGTATATCCATTTAATTTCTGATAGTTAATATTATCAAAGTGAATATAAATTACTAAACATGAAAAACATCAACTGTGTAAAAGTATTTACTTAGCAATAAAATTTTGATTTTTAGCTCTATGTGAATAACTTTTTATAAATAATTTATTTATTGAAGAGAAATAAAATAATTTTCTTATTAAAAAATATTCTAAATAAGTAAATATTCTACCAATTGAAATAAATTTATTAAAGCACATGATATTATATAGAAAAAAATGAAAAAGCTCTTTCTTATATGCACGTATTAGAAATGGGCAAATCAAATACTAATAAATTTGATGAATATTTTTTATAGAAAAATATATAGTATTTATCCATTCATTTGATAAGAAAATTGGAATAATTTCAACAACTTAATAAAGTTAAAATATTTTTTCAATATTTCATAATGTCACATTATTCAAGACACATTATTCAAATACGAAGTATATATAATTATTTTTATTTAGATAAATCGAGAGAGCTGCAACAAAAATAATAATAAAATAAAATTTTAATATCAAAGATAAAGTCTTATACAAACATACAAAAATAAATATATAAAATACTATTAATTGAAATAAAAAGTACTCTATGCTGATACTTTCAAGTATTTTAAGAACTACAATCCTAAGTTGGCCATAAGAACTTTGATTTTAAATAAATATTAAGAAAATAAAAAAGTATTAACATTGATAAAATATTAAATATATTAGAAAAATATATAATTAATTTAGAATAAAAATAAAACAAAAACAATATAAAGATGTGTTAGAAAAAAAATATTAAAAATTTTCTATGAAATGAACTTAAAATTAATCAAAAAGAAAAAATAAACATCATTATATTATATTAATTGGGGAGAGAAATCCTACAATTAACAATATAGAATTGTACTACGAATATTGTGGAAATAAAATATAAAAAGAATTATTGTAGAGTAACAAAATTAATATATAAAATAAATAAAATATTTATATGTTAATCTTGTGATAAATTAAATTTATATGATAGAATTTTGTGAAAGAGTACTTAATATGATGCTTATAAAATATTTTTTAAATTACAAACTTATTTAGTGAGATAAAAATATGATTATAGATATTCTTTGAACTATCTTATGAGATAGAAATCTATATTGCAATTTTGAATAAATGCAACATTATATTTTAGTTACCATAAATAAGTTGATCGTACTAAAATGAAAAATAAAAGTAAATAAGCAGCCAATGAAAAATTTTCAATTGAATTAGAAAACTCAAAATTTTGAAAATTTGACATTTGGCCAAAGTTACACGATTAGAATTAAAATTGCACGATTATGGGTCCCACGATGTTGTGGTATACATAATGGTATAGATGTGTGACCTTGGTTGTGAAGAATTTCATGAGTTAATTAGCATCAAAGTATGTTATAAATGCCTGAATTATGACTCTTAATCATATGTATCACCACCATAACATCTGATTCAATGCGGATGTTACTGAGCGCTCTCTCTGCACATATATGAAGTTCTTGTAGCACCATTGAATGCATTGGTAGTTGCCCCCGAAAATTTACAGAACGCGAACATTACATCACCCTGAGAATCCTTAAGGAGTCCTCTAACCTCAAACAAGATCAAATTTACTCTTGATGTACTGTCCATTTCAACTTCATTCAATCCGTTGGTGGTACTGTCCAATGAACCAAAATATATCATGGCCATGATGGTGTTTGTTTAATAGAAAAATTGAGATGTGCAGCTACGTTATGGTCACCTTGCCAAGATTTCTTTTGAAGCCGTTCCGGGCATGGATAAGAAAAGTCCTACGATTCACCTTCTCGAATATGATATGTGCACCTAAATTCTTGTCTGTGTCTAGCAGTGTTTTGCGTCTCCTCGACGAACAAAAGAACAAGCATTAGAAACCCATATATATACAGGCATGTTCCCAAGCTGAAACACTCGACAAAAATCTCCAGCATTAAATCAAATGGAAGCAATTTTTATTGTGTTCGGTAGTTGAACTCCAAAGATATTTCCAAATTAATGCCGCACCTCAGTTGCCTCGTTATTTTGCAAGAATGTATGAGGTACTGATTCCATTCCATCATAGCAGCTACACTTTGAAGCTATATATATACCTCTTGCTTACAACCTAGAATTCGTAGGAAAACGATTATATAG
Organism: Jacaranda copaia; assembly: GCA_014898725.1. Lineage (NCBI taxonomy): Eukaryota > Viridiplantae > Streptophyta > Magnoliopsida > Lamiales > Bignoniaceae > Jacaranda > Jacaranda copaia. Next base: position 560,777 of record JACGDI010003185.1, read on the forward strand.
CAATCTCCAACAAAAAATAGAGATAGAAGATGAGCTATTTGACCGCCAAATACTACAAATTAGAGAAAGCTATCTATTCGTCCTTTGGGGATAAGGCATGTTAAAGGTCTGATTATGGACGCATTCCATCATAATCTATCATCTTCTCCTACTAATATGGGGGATTTGACTCATGGTAGTGTTAGAAAATTTAATTAAGATATCGTGTATGCTTGTGCTTTGTACAAACATATACCTGAAACATATACACGTATACAATTATGTAAACACATGAAATTATTTATTGAGTAAAGACCACGAGTAGAAAACCTACTTGAATGCCAAACAAAAATTTTATGAGCCGAGCTTATTGCTTCAACAGTTTCCTTAAAGTTATATTGCCTTTCACACAGTGCTAGAAGACTCCGGGTAATTAACCTCCCAAGATACAAAAGTTCTCCTTTGATTTAAGGTAGCACTCCAATAGAAGCAAACTTTACTAACTTGAAACTCTTCTTTAATGGACAGTGTATAAGTGTGCAATGTAGTGAGACAGAAAGCTAGTATGTATATTTCTTTTTTCAATGGTTTGGGTTAGTTCTAGGCATTCCTATTTATAGTTGTGTAATGCAATTTTGTTGACGAGACATGATTCTTTACTAAAATCATAATTCTTTCTTTTAAGGACACAATTATAAGATAAAATCCCGTAACTTACTCTTTTAATGAAAAGTTATAACTCCACTAAAAAGTTAGGAGCTCAAGTCCTCTAGCTTTTGAACTAATTTTTCTATAAAGGTGTGTCCATCGGGACATATTACAAATAAACTTTAACTATTAAACTAACTTTTCTAGGTGTGTCCATCAAGATACATTAAAAATAAACTTTAACTATTTTATTTACACACTCGCGCCCTTTTTTTCAACGTGGATAGACTCTTCTACCCACTAAAATGTCCTTAAATTATTTCTCAATTTAAACTCAATTTTCTTATTCAATTATTTGAATTTTGGCATATAAATATATTGGATTTTACAATCCCCAACATGAATAAGAAAATTATCTCGCTAACTATGCATATGAATGCAGGCACACATGAAAGAGTTTCCAACTTGAGTGCAACTGCATTAAGATAGGTAGCTTGTGGCTTTGAAACTTCCTTAGTGAGAACTATCAAATACACTCGCCAACCAATGAACGTGATGTCTTAAATTGTTTGGTTTTTTGTGTACATCAAGATAATAGAACTTCACACAACTCTATCTAATAATCAATTTAAGTTCTTCAGGTTGTGTTCATTTCGGCCCTAAACAATTCTTGGAATTCATGAGTACTCTCTAAGAATTCAGCCTTAAAATTTCTCATAAAACTGACCCAATTCCTACTCACATAGGTGGCTTCTCATTAAAAGGTTCCTGCTGCAACTCCATTTGAAAATTCAAGGTATAAGAGCCATTAAAAGCAATGTTTAACCTTAATATTTTGCAGGTGGCACTATCCACTTATCATAGGAATAGGATGAAGTTTGGACCCCCACAATGCATCCATATCGAGACACAACAACTTGGTTTTCCTTTGAACTTATTTCTTTAGATCTCCAATTACATAGATAGAGTTCCCGTTGTAGTACCTCATTTATTTTATAGGCTTAAGTCCTATTCCCCTCGATAATTTTCAACTTGTTTTCTATTTAAGACATTGGTTAGCAAATCTACAATGTTCTCTTTTGATCTCATATAATCCATAGTGACAACTCCATCAGAGAGCAGTTGTCTAACGGTATTATGTCTACGACATATATTCTAAACTTACCGTTGTACATACTACTTTGTGCCCCACCAATTGTCGATTAACTATGACAAAGAACGCAAATTGTAAGCACAGATTTAGACTAATTTGGGATATCTTCCAAGAAATGGTACAGCCATTCTATTTCCTGGTCTGCCTTGTCTAATGCTATGAACTCATATTCCATAGTTGACCTAGCTATGCAGGTTTGTTGGATTTCCATGAGATAGCCCCTTCTTCTAAAGTGAAAACATATCTACTTGTGGACTTAGTTTCACTGGAGTTTGATACCCAATTAGCATCGTTATAACCTTCTATTACAGTTGGATAACTTGTATAATGCAACCCATAACTTAAAGTATATTTCAAGTACATTAAGACTCTAATTAGTGCAGTCCAATGCTCTTGACCTAGGTTGCTAGTAAATTTACTTAACTTGCCAATAGCATATGCTTTATTAGGTCTTATACAATTCATGATGTACACGAGGCTCCCAATTATGCACGTATATTCTAGTTGAGCCTTTGCCTCATCTTTTTTTTCTGTAAGCTATTGATTTGCATCTATGGAATTTTTCGCAAGTCCATGTTCTTGTTTCAAGAACTTTCATAACATTTTCTCTATATAGTGAGATTGTGACAGCTCTAGCCCATTAGATATTTTTATAATTTTCATTTTGAGGATTACATCCACTATCCTCATATCTTTCATATCAAAATTACTAAGCAATTTTTTTGTCTCCTTGATTACATCACTATCGCTTTCCATAATTAGCATGTCATCTACGTATAGATATGCAATAATGTACTTGGTAACGGTACCCTCGACATATACACATTTGTCGCACTCATTGATCTTAAAGCCATTCGAAAGTATGACTTGATCAAATTTTACATGCCATTGCTTAGGTGCATGCTTTAAGCCATATAATGACTTAATCAGCTTGCATACTTTTTTCTCTTGCATTGGAACCACAAACCCTTTTCGTTGTTCCATATATATTTCCTCATCTAGGTCACCATTTAGGAAAGTTGTTTTAACATCCATTTAATGAATCTCGAGGTTATTGATAGCTGCAAATGCAATCAATAACTTAATAGATGTTATTCTCGTCACTAGTGAGTAAGTGTCAAAGAAATTAAGTCCTTTCTTGTTTCTATATCCGTTGACTACTAATCTCGCCTTGTAATTATCTATGGTACCATCAGCCTTTCTTTTGAAAATCCATTTACACCCTAAAGGTTTATTTCCAGGATAAAGATCCAGTAATTCCTATATGTGGTTTTACATGATGGACTCAATTTTGCTCTTTACAGCCTCTCTCCACAATGGAACTTTTGGCGTTATCATAGCCTCAGTGAAAGTTCACGGCTCACTTTCTAGCATATAAGTCACAAAATCAAGTTCAAATGACTTAGATACTTTAGCCCTTTTGCTACGTCTAAGTTCATTTTCCTCTTTATCCAATTCTTAATCTTCTCGAGGTCTGTTAATTGAGGTTTGTCTTTCTTCCTTTTTCCAAGGAAACACATCCTTAAGGAAACTTGCATTCCTTGACTTGATAATAGTATTGACATGAATATCATCTATATCAAATTTATATGTAAGGAATCTATATGTTGCACTATGTTATGTATACCCAATAAAGATTTTGTTAATTGTTTTAGGTCCTATCTTGACCATTTTAAAAGGAGGAACTCCTACCTTTGCTGGACAGCCCCACACTTGAAGATATTGGTAAGAAGGTGGAGGAACTTTCCAAGCTTCATAAGGTGTCTTTTCTAGTTTCTTATGAGGTAATTTATTAAGTATTAGATTGCAGCTAACACTGCCTCTCCCCACATATTTTGAGGTGCTCTTACATTTATTAACAAATCATTCATCATTTCTTTCAATGTTCTTTTTCTATACTCTGCAATGCCATTTGAATGAGATGCATACAGAGCTATCACTTCATGGATTATTCAGTGTTTTGCACAAAACTCTTGAAATAGGTAAACATATTCCTCTCCTCTATTACTTCAAATAGTTTTTATTTTCCTACCAAGTTGATTTTCAACCTCACTTTTATATTGTTTAAATACTTCCAAAGCCTAATATTTACTTGAAAGTAAATAAACATAACAATAACTAGTGCAATCATTAATAAAAATTATAAAATATTTCTTTCCGCCTCTATATTGCACCAATTTTAAATCACATATATCACTGTGAATTAAATTTAATGGTTCAGTGCTTCTCTCAATTGACTTAAAAAGAGTTTTTGTCATTTTTGCCTCGATGCAAATTTCACATCTTGATTTTAAATCAAGATTTAATTTCGGTAATAGGCTAATGTTTACAAGTTTATAGGTTGACTTGTAATTAACATGCCCAAATCTATGATGCCATAAATTAGATGACCCAAGCAAAGTAGGAAGAGTTTGTTTTATTATTAGAATCAACATTTGATTCATTTTTTGGTATAATGGTCATTACACTCATCTTAAAAAGATCATCGTGCAAATAACCCTTACCAACAAGTATTCCATTTTTAGTAAGTATAAACTTGCCAGGCTCATGGACCATTTTAAATCCACTCCTACTTAACATTGGCCTTGATACTAAATTCCTTTTAATCTCCAACACATGAAGCACATTATTGAGAGTTAACTCTTTTTCGGAGGTCATTTTTAATATTACTTTGCCAACTTTGTGCACCTTGGAACTTGAGGAATTTCCCATGTACAAATTTTCATCCTCAACCTCCTTATAGATTGCAAACATATATATTTCAGTATACACATGTTGAGAAGCCCCCATGTCCACACCTCATTGGTCGGAATTTTCAGCTAAGTTTATCTCTGAAACAACTACAAACAAACTCATGTATCCTACCTCATCGTGTAGTTTGTCCACCTTAGTGATATTAGCATGGGTGGTCTTTCTCTTTTTCAAAGTTCCACCTTGCTAATGATTTCAACAATCCTTGGCTCAATGGCTTGGTTTGCCACAAATATAGCAAGCTCTTTTGAACTTCTTCTTGCTTTTGTTGCCTTTTGGGCTAAAAGCATTTCTTTTGCGCTTTTTATGAGATGGACCTTACTCCACTACATTAGTTTGATTTCATATTTGCCACCTTTTTTTTTTCTTGGAAACCTATCGTACGTCTTCCTCTATTCTTTATCTCAGAATGAGATCATCAAGATTCATCTCCTATGCCCGTTGAATTTTTCAAGCTCTCAACTTGCCCCATCATAATAGGTGCATAAGCAACTAGAGTGGACCGAATTCTACTACTAATGCTATTAGCATTGGACTCAATTGCCTTATCATTATTTTATGCCATTACGAAATTTATAAAATTCACAAAACCAAATTTTCCACAAGAAATTAATCTAGAACCCATAACAAATACCAAATCTATTTTCCAAATAAAACTTGAAATCTTTTCCAATGATAACCTTAATATTCAATCTTCAAGCTAGCATACCACTTTAAGCACTATAGCATGCATACTAACCTAAGTAAATCTATTACATGTCTACAGGCTTACAGAATTAGTTTCAGCATGAAGTAATAAAATATAAATTCTTTAAGGTGAAGAGTGCAAAATTAATTATAAGAACTTAATTACTGATGCACTTTATGAATAGAAACAAAGGTATTTTCATGCGTGCGTATAAATTAACACATATATACACGGAATTAATTAATCATAGGTGCTCAGTTTTAAATCCAGAAAATGTAACTGATTGCACAATGGACAAAGAAACAAATTAAACATCAAAGTGTGCGCGTTAGGTCTCCGTAAGTGAGTGCGTGCATGTATTATAGTTTGAGACAACTATCTTTAATTATGAAACACGATATGCAGAATCATATAGTCTTACTGCCCCCCAGATTGAACGAGAAGATAGAACATTACGTAACACTTAACTGTAATTTATATATAGATGTATATCCAAACAGAAAATTAATTGAAACATAATCTCAATTAACCACAAGCAAACGAAACAATAATATTACCTTAAGATTGTTAAAAAATCTAATTGAGATACTATGTTTACTTGTGCTTTTTGCAAACATATACTTCAAACATATACACATATACAATTATGTAAACATATGAAATTATTTATTGAGTAAAGATCATAAACAAAAACCTTACTTGAATGCAAGACAAAAATTGTACTAGTCGAGACCTGCTGCTCCAATAGCTCCTTAAGGTAATATTGCTCCTCACACGGTACTAAAAGACTCCTGGTAATTAACATCCTAAGATACAATGAATCCCCTTCGATTTAAGATAGCACTCTAATAGAACGGAACTAACGAACTTTACTAACTTGGAACTCTTCTTTAATGGACAGTGCATAAGTGTGTAATGTAATAAAACAGAATACTAGTATGTATGCTTCTTTTTTTTAGTGGTTTGGGTTGATTCTAAGTACTTCTATTTATAGTTATGCAATGCAATTTTGTTGACGAGACATTATTCTTCACTAGAATTATAATTCTTTCTTTTAAGAACACAACTATATGATAAAATCTGATAACTTACTCTTTTAATGAAGAGTTACCGCTCCACCAAAGAGTTTCGAGCTTAAGTCCTCTAGCTTTTAAGCGAACTTTTCTATAATGGTGTATCCATTGGGATACATTAAAAATAAACTTTAGTTATTTTATTTACACACTTGCACCCTTTTTTCCAATGTGAATATACTCTTTTTATCCACTAAAATATTCTTAAATTATTTCTTAATTTAAACTTAATTTTTTATTCAATTATTTGAATTTTGGCATATAAATATATCGAATTTTACAGGTAGCAGCCACCGAGGTCGGGAGATAGTTATACAATTATATATTGTTGCATCTCCCATCAATCCAAACATTCTTAACCAACTCCATTTTTTGTTTGGTCCGACCGAACAATTGCTGCATTATATCCATTTTCCATCCATTAGTAATGCAAAAAAGAAACTTCTCAAAAGATTTATTCCTATACCTTATCCTAGGACAATTAGGGTCTATTTTTTTGTGTTTTGGACATTTTCTAAAAAATATTTTCGGAGAATGAGTTTTTAGGAGAAAGATTATAAAAAGTGTCAAGTGTTCTTTTTGTTTTGAGAAACTAGGAAAAATGATTTGGAAGGAGATAAACTTTATTATACATATCAAATCAGCTACTTTTTTGTTAGATTTGAAGAGTGAAAGTGATTTTCTTATGTAATGTATGTATGTATATGTATAGTTTGATGGTGTATACGTATATATATATATATATATGTGTGTGTGTGTGTGTATAATTATTTATATATCGTTGTAATAAAATGATGTGTAATTAATTAAATTGATGATTTATTTTGAAATTTATATTTTAATAAATTTAACATTAGCGAATGATGCATTATTTGGAAGAAAATATTCAATAGTAAATATTAATTATTTATGAAATCATAATTATGTCTTAATTACAAAAAATCAACTTATGTCATAATTATATCATAATTATTAATATCAACTTATAAAAAAATTAATGAATGTACATTAATTATAAACTAATTATTATTTATTCATTAAAATATAATTATTTAACTTTTTTTTATTTATGATTTATGTACAAATAAAACTTAGTTACTGATTTAAATAAAATAATTAAATTTCTTATTATAATTTAAATAAATGTGAAGATTACTTAATGAAGATTAAATTTTTTGAAGAAGATTAATTTATTTGTTATGTCAAATTAAAACAACTTAAATTATTTATTAAATGAATCAATGTAATATTAATTAATACATTAAATATTAAATATAATAATACATTATTTAATTAATAAATAATTTAATTAATTAATTTAATACATTATTTAGTAAATAACTTATTTATTAATAATACAAATAATACTTAATTAAATTTAATTATTTTTACATGAGTTTTAGAATTTTATAACTAGTAAAATTTTAATAATTTTATATATGTATAAGTGAAGTAAGAAAGTGATAAATGAATGAGTAATGTGAAAGGTAAAGTAAGAAAATAAGGGGATAGTGTGGTTTTTAGGATGTAGGGTATTTTGAGATTATTTTGGAAGGAGTTTTTTGGGTATAGAAATTTTGGGTTTTTGGAGAAAGATTGGAGAATGTGTATATATTTTGAAATTGTTCTAAGAGTTGAAAAATATTCTGATAAAATACATGAGAACAGAGCCTTAACTTTTGTTGATACCTCTAAAGTCCAGCCAATTATAATGCTTTATATTTAAATAATTTTTAATAATTTTAAATTTCAATTTTGATACAGAAAATTCATACCAAAAAAAATAATTCTTCATTTTGTTTACAAAATCTTTCTCACTTTTTTTTCTTTTGGTGCACAACTCCAATTTTATATATTTACGTACTTTTTATTTACTTTCTATGTGATAGGCAATCACTTTCAGAAAATATTTCAAATCTAAAGTTACTTTGTTCTAAAGAAAAATAAGATCATAAAGTTGTCTTCTCTTTTTTAACATTTTCTTCATTTATTCTTTTTAGTTTCTCACAAATCTTTTAATAATTTCAAGATTAAATCAATTGAATGATTAGGCGATCCAAGAGCGAATATCCTATTGCTCTTGTGCAAAATTTGAACAGGTGACTTGCTCATTGTTTTAAACTAATATTAACTCCTCCTATCACGAAAATTAACTAAAATAATATGTAATAAAATACATTCAAATAATATTTTTATCTATTACACCAAATTTCTGTTAATAATTCTGTCTAGACTTTAAAAATATAATATCTTTGTTCAAAAAAGTTTTGTGTCTACAAACAAATTATAACACGAAAAAATATGAAAAAATTGAATGACGAATTAAATGAAATTAAGTCTAGTCTCTAGAAAGTATCAAAAAATAAAGATTTACTCTTTCAATTCTTCTCTCCAAAATGTAATTTAAGAGGCTTGAAGCTTATTCTTAATTGGGCGCATAATTTCCTAAGTAGATAGAAGAAATTACAAATTATTTTGAAATCAAATATTTTGGGATCAAGGTCACAAGGATTTTATTCCATTAAGAAAGATGTAAAACCTTATACGATTGTAAAACTTCTTTGTGGCAAAAGCTCAAGACTTGGGAATTTGATACTTAACTTTTAAATGTTTATATAAGATACAAACTAGGTTCTCTACTTGGAACTTAAGTTTTCCCCCTTGATCTCGGATATTCCATACACAGTTGGGTTGTATTTGGTTGAGTTCATGGGCTTGTGCATGATAAAATTGAGTTGGATATTGACGCTGCATAGAAATGGAGCAAGGTTTTCTGTTTGCTTTTCCTCTAGAATGCATGCAGAGTGATCTCTATTTCTCAAAAGTTCTTCCAAGTTCACGATTTTTTTGCAAATTATTTCTTGTCCCTAAATTTTTTCAGTGACTCAATGTTTGTAGTTTTTGTCTTGATAGGCTTAAGCCCATTAGGGTTTTTCTGCCTTTCTTTGTGGCTTAATTTGTGTTTAGAAACTTTGGTATTTTTACTTAGTTAAGTTATTGTGACACTTTTGATTAATTTACCAATTCATCCTTGTAGTCAATTTTATTAGTATTGTTAAGCCCCCTATTCTCATTAGGAAGATTTTAATTTCATATTGAAAATATATTTATAAGTTTAATTTTTAATATTTTCTTTACCTTAATCTATTAAAATAAAGTTTATTAAAAGATTGTTCTTAAGTTGTGTGTACGTGAATCTTTAACTTTTTGCTTAAGTTCAAGTCTATTATTGAAGTCTCCTAGATTTTTAGGAGGTACTCTATAAAGGTGGTCTTGAGAGCACCCAAAAAGTTAGTAAAAATGAGGAAAACTTTTAGCAGGATACTAAGATGAGTTCTCAAGATAATTTTTATCTACTTCGTAATTTCTTTAAACGTTATTTTTACTTGGAGTTTTTAGTTTATAAAATTTCTATCCAACGTCTCTAAGTTAGTAAAAGATTTTAGGACATCATTGGGTCAAAATATGTTTAAGAGGAGTTCCCATTCTGGGTCAAACTCTGGTAAGGAGTTCTCAAATGGTCAAATAGGAGAGGCTGCCACCATTGCCTCATTGACCAATTGATTGCCAGTGATGCTAATGCTGAGCGCCTAAGGCAAGTGTTCGCGTGGAGCCCATCTGTGGCACTTGTAGGGCATCAACATTGGGTGCCCGTGAGGTGCCTATCCCAAGCGTTTGCTAGGCACCTATCTAGGCATCTGTAAGGTACCTATCTTAAGCTCCTATGAAATGAGGCCTGGAGGGCAACCATTCAAGGCATCTATGGACACTTATAGCTGGTGCTTATTAGGTGTTTAAGATAGGCACTAATAGAGTGTTTACCTCAAGTGCTTACAGTGATCGAGGATGGATGCCCCTAGGGTATTGACTACCATTGATTGGCTATTTAGTACTGGCAGCAGCAAGTTTGAGGGCGGCCTTCTTAGGTGGTTGTGGATTGCCAAGTCTAGTTTAAGTTCATGGGAGTCGTCCCTCTCATGGTGTTATGGCATACTTTAAGTGTGTTCATTCTTAGTTAAGTATGTCGTCAAACCAGGACTCAAAAAATTTTGAAAAATCTCAAAAGTTAAAAAATACAAGTATGGTTGATGAGTTGTCCTTTTCTTTTGACCTTAAGTTTGTAGGAAAAGGTCTTTCTAATGAGGAATTTGAAGGTACTCCTAATAAAGATAGTAGCTTCACTAAAGCGGTGGATATCAAGTGTTCACTTGGGTCGAATGAGTTAGATATTTTGAAGTGTAAAATATGTGTATCCATTGAGTTTAAGTTTGTCCTTCCTTCATCTAGGGACAATATGGTATCACCTCTTAGAGGATATTTCACCATCTTTAATAGTAATTTACTTACGAGTTTTTGTTCACTTTGAATTCATTTTTACTGGACATAATAAAGAGCTACAGAGTGTATTTGAGTTAATCTATATCTAATTTATTTACATCTTTATTAGATTCTGATTGCATTTGATTGATTTGAACTTGTCAATATCCTCAGATAGTTTTCACACTTTATTTGGGGTGCGTCGAGAGCTAAATAAGTCATTCTTTCATTCTTTTTCTAAGCTAAATAGTAAGTTTTTATGTGAGTTGCTTTCGTCAAGGGATCTTTGTAAAGATAGATATATTTTTGGTTTGGGATGAAAGTTGGGATGTCCTCTGTGATTGGAGCAATTCTCCTTCTTTTATCTACCCAGGCTAGACCTATTATGACACTCATAGAAGTTCTAAAAAGGCAAGATTGTTTAGTTTTCTCTTCGATGCGACTTATTTATTTCTTGTTGGTACTTAGCATATTTTAGCTTTTCATTCTTAATTTTTGCTTGTGTACGTTTTTATATTTGTTCACATTTCCATCCGTCATCATTGTTTGGTTATATTTTTCTTTCTGGTTATGGTAAAGAAGAAGGTTGACTTCGCTAGGAACTGTACTCAAAGAGTAAAAGGAGAAGTGTGTGAGAGGCATGACGTAGAGCAATACCACAGGGAGACGCTACTAGATGGATGCCGTTTGAGCCCCTTAGATCGATGGTCAAGTGAGGTGGGAGCTCCACTTGCGTTGGTAATATGCCCACCTATAGTTATTGATGAGCCTAAAGTGTTATTTCCTGGACTTGTTGGGAAATGCAGAACATATCTACTACTTGCCTATAGGCTATTTGCCCTTTTCACACTGGTGAGGTAAAGGATTTTTTTGTTATGGGTTGCAACAGAGTTGCAGTATAAATTTCAATTAGGACATAAATAAGATTGCCTTTAGTGTCAATCGCATGCGGGGTATATCAAATGCATATGATTAGGGAAAGTTGGAGTTATTCTCCTATTCTCAGTTGATTGAGATAGTTGTGGAGAACTTTCCATGGGTAAGTGGTTTCTCCATCACTTGATTTTTTTTCCCTTTTTTTCTCTATATTGATGTGTAGATTTTTTTATTTTAGTGTGTTTATGCATTTTAGGGCATATGGAAGGAATTTGGTGAAATAGATACCTCATCGAGCAAAAAGAGCTATGGGATGCTGACACATCTTAAGGAGAAGGCATTAAAATGGCTAAGCAATAGAGAGAACTAGCTAAGCTGCTAAAAGAGCTTGAAGCTTTGAAAGCAAGCAAGCTAAAGAAATGAAGACTAGAGAGAAGTTCTTAGATTTTTATGCTACAAAAGGCTTTGTTATATGGCTCGTGAGGATGCAATCAAGGAGTTCAAAGGTTCTAATAGGGTTCTTCAAGGTTGTTCTGGCGGAGACAATGGCAATCTATGAGCATATCATTCCAGAACTATCATTGCATTTTGAGCAAAATCAAATGATATCTTGCTGAGGATCTATTGATGCTAGACCCTTTATTTAGATCAATCTTTCCGCCAGAGAATCCTAGAAGGGTCATGAGATTGGGGCAGAAATAATGGTGAAGGAACCAGTTGAGACAGCTTTATAGAAATGAAGACATCTTTCTTAGAATGTGAATAGAGAGTAAAGTTTATAGCTTTTGTTTAGAACTCAATACTACTTAGCATTTTAGTTGCTTGAGTAGTGTTTTGGCATGTTATTTTCATCATGTTGCGATCTCTTTTGGAGGCCAAGTATTAGCTAGATGTTTGTCCACTATCATGAGTGTTTACTCTCTTTTTAGTTTCAATGAAGTTCTTCATTTTAACCTATTTATGCTTTTTTTTGTACTTAGTCAATGGAATGACTAACAATCACTATCATAGTTCCTAGATCTTCATACTTCGTATTAAGCTTATTTTATGCTAATCTTATTGCCTTTGTAGCATATTAAATGCATTTTAGAATGCTGAGTTCCATGCATATGGTTTTGTTTATGTGAGATACATAATCATGTGTAGAAAGAAAGGGTTGTGAACACTAATCATTCCTTCAAGGTATTCAAGGCACCCTCAAAAGGCACCACCACCCTAAGGCGTTTATGCTGAATGCTTCTCTAGAGTTGCTGGAGAGCCTTTAATGGGTTTTTCCAAAGAATTTGCCATGTGCCTCCCAGAGGACCTTTAGTTGGCTTTTCTAAAGGGGCTGCCACCATAGTTCGCAAGAACGGTTGCGAGGAAGGGAATAGAGGCTACTGTTCTAGTTCCATTGCAATTTTGTGGAATGTTCGTGGGGGTTTCATGCATTTAACAATTAAAATACTTAAAAAAAATTTAAAATTTAAAAAATATTAAAACATGTAAAAATGTCTATTAGCTTTTATATTATGTATTTTGCATTATTTTGAATACCAAATAGAATGTATTAACATTTCTAATGATCTACTAATAGTTAATTTTTTCTAAAATCATTTTATTTAAGTTCACATATAATTTAATCATAAACACTATACTTTCTTTATAAAGATTTATACCTTTTTTTAAATCAAAACAAAAATAAAATATTTTCTATATTAATTCTTTGTAAACTATTTCTCCTTTATGAATTTGATTTATTTAAATTTATTTATAACTAAAAATCTAATATTTCAAAATTATTGCATTGGTTTCAAAAAAAATTATTACATAAAAATAAAAAAATTATTATATTTCCATCTAAATATTTTAAATTATTATAATCATGATATTTAAAGAATTTACAATAAATTTAATAAGTATATATAGATTATTAGTAAGTTTCATGTTTAAAAACTAGAAAAACAATTTAAATATAATTTTGAATAAAAAAATAGTAAAGCAACATGTTAAATAATGCAAGACATTAAAGAATAGTAAAAGAAAAAAAATAGAAAATAAAAAGAAAAGGTGCTTCTACATTGCCTTCTTCCCTATGCTTTCTGAACTTCCTTTTCCTCTTCCCTTCCCTTGTCACTTTCAAGCTACAACTCAATCCAATCTCAACCCCCATTGCCACCACCAAAAAAATATGAAAACCTTATGGCAATAATTGACAACAACCCCCACCACCAATGCCATCCCTCATTCAACTAAGGCAATGCCCACAACCATAGATGGCAAGTAAAGAAATGAGGTCTGAATCTAGCCGCTCTACACCGTTAGGCGGCGATAATCCAAAAAATTTGATTGGAATGGCGTTCCGATTGATTAATCAAAATGGGTGGCTAATTCAGAATCATAGCCATTCAAGGCTGATTCACTAGAACCCTAACCTCCATTCCAATTTCAAAATGGCCGCTCCAACCAATTTTGTGGGATTCTGGTGAACTATGGTTGCCATGTACATCCCAAAGGGTCTTTAGTAGGCTTTTTCGAAGCTTTTCCGAAGCGACTACCCTATGCCACCTAGAGGACCTATAATAGGTTTACTTTTACAACCATCTGCCCTCAGAGGGCCATATACTAGATTAAATTAGGTAGCTACCACATGCCTCCCAAAGCACTTATAGTGATTTTATGCCTAAAGGTCTTCAAAGGTGCTTTGTATGAGGAGGTACAACCATGTAGAAGGTCAAAGATATGAGAGATAACATTGAAAAGCAAAGAAATGACATCTAGTCATGAAAGCATTCAGAAGAAAAAATAGATTCCTAAGCAATAAGCTTTATTAAATTTTAGAAATTAATTTTTTACTTAACAAGCACGTGAAATTTCAAAAGAAAAGAACAATGCTTAAATCAAGAATTTATGCTGAAAAGAACTATCATCAAAGGGCGCCATAGGTGACGCATTCAAAAAGCAAAAAGAGCAATATTTTATAAGCATATTCCTCAATGGTCATCGTCATGCAACATATCTCTAACTTTGTCTTCCTTCCTATTCTCATGCACAATCTTTTTTCATTTTACTTTAAAAGAAGGATTCATTGTAATCCTCAAGGTATTGGTGTAACATTCTCTAGCGACTCTAGAGTTGTCTATGTCTTATCTGGAGTCATCTATGTCTTATCTAATTCCATCTAGTGTGGGAAACTTTAACTCCATATGGCAGATGAAGATCACTATTTGGAATAGATTCAAGATAGGTCTTCATAATATTGAGTTGTACGTGAATGGTGTCTAAATGACTAGAAACATTACTATCTTTGTTGCTCTCTTCGAGTGAATGCCTTGGGAAAGAGGTAGTGGTACTTCTCCAAGAGCTTCCATTAAGTTGCTAATGAATCCTACCAAGAAGGTGTTAATATGTTGCATGTGCATGTTATCCACTCCAAGTTGAAGAAACATATCATAGAATAAGAAATTTGCTGAATTACCGATGTCTATCAATGTCTTTTTCAACCAAAAGTTAGCGATGGATGCTAAAAGCACAAGCGCATCATTATGGCCTCCTCTTCTCAATTCCATGTCCTCTTCCCTGAAGGAGATGTGAGGTACAAGGGAATGTATTTTGAACAATCCCATAATAGAATCCACTACATGAGTTTGTGCTTACCTTGCTGCTCATGCTAGTGCCTTTTTGATATTGGCGGAGTCTCCACCAATAGGTCATGTATTACCCCACCTTGGGATAGCATCTAAGTTGAGGTACTACTCTAATTCAGACTTAATTCTCAAAGTTACAATTCAACAGTAAGCCCACAAATTGAAACATCTCAAAATTTAAATACTGATTTAACTCCAACAATACTAAATAAAACCACAAAATGGATATATCATAAGAGTTCAGGGAACTTAGTTAAATTACAGTCTCTAACAGATCACGCCATTATTTCCATCTTACACTACAATCTTCAAATAAAATATATGCATCGTAATATCTCTAAGGTCAACCAATTAGTCACAAGTTCCATATTTAATTTCGGCATCAGTTCTATTACAAAGCAACCATGTACTTTATTCCAAACATGGCGTCCACCAGAGCCCATCCCAGTTTGAAAGATTATGAAATATATGGGGGGTAAGTCCAAAGACTTAGTGAGAGATATGCAAAAGTGACAATAGTGTTTACCAAGGAGAAACTTAACTCAATAAAATATAATTTTTATCAAACTAAATATAATAGAATTCAAAAAAACAGACAGTATAGAAAAGCAAATAGGAAACTCTCTTGCATTATTGCTCCAAAAACATATTACAGACAGACAGAAGTTATTTAGGCAAATCAAACCTAAAGCATATGCATTCTAAGAAAAAGGATTACAACATGCATTGCAGATTCACCTTATACCTGACAAACAAATAATTTACCTAAGCGTAATAGCTTGGTATATGGCATATGCCTATATGAACTGTATAACACACTGCTGATACCTAAGGAGAAATTCCTAGTGTACGATTAGCACCCAGGAGAAAATCCCTAACGTACCGGTGACATCCAGGGAAATCCCTAGCATGCCCCTACATAACCAAACAAATCACCCAGTATGGCCTTTGGCCCACAAAATCACTATACAGATAATAGAATAACTACTTGTACAAATGCCCAGGGGGAAATTCCTAATGCACTGTCAATTTTATATCAATAGAACATAATAGAATGCCACCAAGGCAACAGAAAATAGTAAATAGAACACGAATAAGCCAGCATGGCCAATAAACATAGAACTAATAACAGATATGCCGACAAGACAACAGATACAGTACATATAGTACAGATACAAGACCAATAGATATCAGAATAACAAACAATAGATAAAAGTTCTGGGTACTGGAACGCACAGAAAATAAAATCAACATTAGAGATAACCTTCACAGGGGTATTCAATTCAGATAACAGATAGCAGAAATATTTCAAACACAGTTTAGAATATGGTTCAAAAATAGTAAAACCCACATAAGGGCTTATTACAACCACAAATAAAAAAAAGAAACGCCAGGTTAGCTGACCCTCA
Organism: Jacaranda copaia; assembly: GCA_014898725.1. Lineage (NCBI taxonomy): Eukaryota > Viridiplantae > Streptophyta > Magnoliopsida > Lamiales > Bignoniaceae > Jacaranda > Jacaranda copaia. The sequence goes on from JACGDI010003185.1 coordinate 577,297, forward strand.
CAGAAGTTTCCAATAATCTCAGACCAAGTTAAACGAAAAAACAACCTAGAGTGATAGACCCTCACCTCTTGCAGTCCCAATCAACAACAATCAAAATTAAAGCTATTGCTTATCGGTGCCCTACTTGTTGTCACCTAATTAGGAAAATATTCCACAAATCAAAATTCTTGTTCAATCCCAATAACCTTATAGAAATGCATCAAGCATTCTAATGCCTTATCTATCACTAGGATAATACAAATTAAGATCCTTCTATATAAAATTCTCCAAAATCAATATTTCTGAATAAATCTCTAATCAAATTCCCATTTCCATACTATTTATCAAAATTTATATTCAACTTATTATTAGCCAACATACGAGTCCAATATTCATATCTCTCATCTTCCTATTTCTCACATAGGAAAACAATCATAGAAATACATATATTAATTAAAAGGCTCATCCCAGACAAAAACTAGCAATTTCATGCATGCATTCACATATATATAATATGCAATTAACCAATAAAAATTTGATTTCACTATTGAGGGCTCAAAATCACAAATCGATAATACTGGGATGATCACCGCGTCGAGATGAGGAGATTGCCTCTTTGTTGCCACTGTTGGAAAACTCAACTCCACCATAGAACTATTCCTCTCAACACGAGGATTCCAATGCTACTTTTCATTTCTAATTTTGAGCAACATAGATGTTAAAATGGGCTAAAAACTGCCAAATTCTTCCTTCCTCCACCGTGCTCCGATCACCATCCTACCATCGTCAAAGTTGCCATGCAATGGTTCCTCTGAGCTTCTTATGTCAAATGCTCCCCAACCCAATCCTCAGAATCGATGATGGCCACCAACAAATGCAAAACCCAACTTTCACCGTGGCTCACCTTTCTCTGCCGCTACTTCACCATTCAGGTGAGGAGTTTAAGTGGCTGAGGGTGTAGGTAGTGGTGAGGGGAACAGATTGGTGGTTTTAGAAAGTTGAAAAGGCCACCAGAGAAGTTGGTGAGTGGTGGTGGTGGTGGTTCGGTGAAGGAAAGAAAATAAGAGGAAAAATGGATAAGAAAAAAGGAAGGAAAAGTGGAGAAGAAAAGGGCCCCGCTTGTTTCTTTAATCTCATTTTCATTTACCCCAAGTTTTTAGAAAATTGCGATTAGCCCCAAATTATTCAAAAGTCAACATAGTTAAGTCTACAAAAATTATAATTTGGCCCACAAAACTTTTAAAATAATTAATAATGTGAAATTCATAAAATTTTCAAATAATGATAAAATCAAATATTTTAAATAAAATAAATAAAATTTTAAGGGTGTTACAAGGTCCTCTAGAGATTATTGAGATAAGTCCTATTATAGGAATATTGTTAAAGTTATGGTGGTTGGTGCCCTTTAGGATCCGAGTGGTCATCCAACCTTCATCTTCAATCTTCAATTCTTTCTAATGGGGGATCTTTTTTAGGTTGGATGATCTTTGAGCTATACATTGAGGTATCCTTTTTAGATTAGGTTTTTTTATCTTATTTCTCAGGTGTCAGCACTTATCCATGGTGTCTCTACCATTATGATTAAAGTGACAGCACTTGTTTGACTTCAGTTTCCTAGGGTTATCTATGATTCTCTACAAAGGTCATTGAATGAGACCGTGTCATAGTGTTACTATCAAAATCTCGACATGGGGGATAGTGAATGGCATGTATGTGGCGAGCATGCGAGAAAGGTTGCACCTTCACTCTCTTTGCTTTTTGTTGTTATCATTTCCTTCCTTGTGCACCTTTCATTTGTGGGCTTCCTAAATGGTTATTGTTTCTTCTATCTAAATATTTTTCCAAAAATTAATTCCTAAAATTTTAGGTGTTTCAAATTCTATTGGATGATGCTAGATAGGAGCTCCTGGGGGATTTCATGGATAACTTCAACACAATAGTTAAAGTAAGTCCTTAGGGATTCTCCATCATGCTACTTGATTATGAGTAAATAAGCCTTATTTTAAGGTACTTACAATTATGAATAAAGAGTTGTATTAGCACATTCCATCCAATAATGGCCTTTACCAATAGTTAGTTGAACTATGTTAGGACATACTTAGTGATGGTGGTAGGAAAGAGCTTGCAGTATGCAGTCTTGCTCAAATTATAAAGCTTCATTCTTACTAAGAAATTGTCCAAGTGCTCTTAGGGCAATACCATCAAACTGCAATAATTAAGATATCTTAGATCTAGAGAGAAGTACTTCTACTAGGATAGCCAAAAAAAAAAAACTACTCTTAAGAGAGAGGTGACTAAAGGAAGATATTGACTTCTTATTCTTTTGGATGGATATGGCACAAAAAAACCAAACTATAGCACTTGCAAAGACATGTCGAGAGAAACCCACTAGAAATAAAGAGTTCGTATCTCTCTACTAGGGTAAAGAAAGAGTGATACCATGCCCAAAATCAACTCTTCATTTAGATCTTTTCAGGGAGGTTGAAGTCCTGTGCTTTTATGAGATGATTGCCATGGTTCTTGATGGTGATGTTCTTCAATATATTAGACAACTACTTTGGCCACAACTTGGGCAATAGCATTTTTAATAGTCTTCAATGCCTCTTGAGTTATATGTAGAATGGGATCTTTGAGAAGAGGAACTTGTTGTGCTGGTAGTTCCTCAAGTGCTAATTGAGTGTTAAGAGTGGGCTCTGGTGCTAAGCCAAGCGATACTTTCAGTTAATGACTCCCATATTCTCTAAAGTGGAGGCCGCCATGTATTTGCTAGGTTCATGAGCTTTTGACCTCATTTGTATTCTTAATAGTTATAATTCCTTTTTAAGTTCCCACAAGCAGCATGAAAATGATATTGTACAAAAATGGAACAGGTCTTTTCCAATACATAGCATTGTGCCACTTTGTTTTTCCTTTAGAACGCCAGCAAAGTATCTCTATTTTTTGAAAGTTCTTCCAAGTTTGCGATTCTTTTGTGAGTGATTTCTTGTCCCCAAGCTTATTCTAGGACTCAATATTTATAGATTTTTATCTTGGTAGACTTAGACCTGTTAGGGTTTTCTACCTTAGTTGAGGGCTTAGGCTTTATTTGGTTGTAAATTGGGGCATTTTGCTAAAATGGTCTTTGGGAAATAGGGTTAGGAAATGTGATAATTGTTTGTTTATGTTTTGGGTGGTAAGTAGAAAATAAATTGGGAGAAAAATTATTTGTTTCTTTTGTGTTTTAGGAGGAGACAAGATGTCACATCAATAAATTTTTTGTTGGGTTGGCATGGTGAAATGAGTATTTTAAAATTATTCATATATGTATATATAAATTGAATGAGTGGTAGTTTGTGTATATATTTGTAATAATGAGACAATGAGTGCAATTTTAGGGAATAGTTTGAGAGTGTGAATAGTAGGGATATTTTGGAAAATAAATTTTTTATTTTGAGAGTGAGATTAGGGAATGTATTGTGTTTGTTTGTTTAAATTTTAGAAGTTGGAGAATGAATTGGGAGTACACAACCAAACAAAGCCCTAGTTTATCTTTGGGTCCTCTGGCCTTTTTGCTTTTACTTAGTTAAGTTATTGGGCCCCTTTTGGTTAATTTAGCCAATTGCCCTTTTAGTTAATTTTATCAGTATTAGACATGTAAACTAAATTATGTATGATTACCAAGTAATAAGTTGTTTGGTTTCATGTAATACTTGCATTGATATCCAAAAAAAAAAAGGGAAAGAAACTACTTTTGTTTGGTTGAATAAGATTGATAATGTAGGAAATAGATAAATTTACAAAAATAACCTTATTTCATTTTGCAACATAAAATATGTTAATACAACCATATAGAGATTGAAACTTTTTTAATGCAATACTTAGTTTATCAATTAGATTGTCTTTAATTTAAACACTCACTACTTGTTAAAAAAAATTGAATATATATATATATATATATCTATAAATCAACCCACTATATGAAAGACAACTTCTTCATGTCAAATGACATTTTGTACCATCATACTGACAAGAATGCTTCTCATCCAGCCTATGTTAGGAAACCATTACTTGCTTTGAGTGGGAAAAGGAATCTTAATGACAATTATTATGTACCTACAAAACATTAAATACTATTTTCAAAGTTATTTATTAGTACTACCAAAAGATTACAAGACAATGATTTGATGCATAATGTTTTGTGTTAATAATGCTAGAGATGGGTGTAATGAACGTAAATATATTATTTTTGCACTAATTTTTTTTAGTCTATCCTAATAAAATATCATGGGTGTGAATTTTGTTCGTGGTCATTTTTTATCATTATATATTTTCTTTTTTTTCTTCTTTTTTAAAAGTGAAGACAAAGTGATCAAAGTGCTATTTTTAACAGTGGGAATAAGAGGATGGAAATAAATGTTCTCAATGACCTACAAAACTTTTGAATTGAATGGCAATAATAAGAAAGAAAAAAAACGTTGTTCCGGAATAAAGCAAGTTCAAGTCGTTATCATGAAAAAATGTTAAAGCATTGTATCATTTCTGTTGGTGTTTTCAAACTACTTCTACAGTGACAACATTAAATGCGGAGGATCTTACCTTACATCATCCCTGATTTGCATTTAATCATGTTGTCTGGACTAGACTCTCTACCTTTGATCCCTGCCAAGCATAGTCTGATCTTTGAGCCTACTCCTCACATCAGAGGTTGATACATAATTTGATGGTCAAGTCACCTCAACCATCTCTATATCAAGATGGCGATTCCTAATACTTTAAGCCCATCAAAAGGTCAAGGCGATTGTTGATTTCCCCTTGCATATCACTAACGAATTTGAATCCTCTGACAATGATTGAATTATATTATGGGCCTCATGCTTGTTTTAACTTATATATTTCATTAAATTTAGTTATTAATTGTTTTCATATATTTCACATAGTTAATTTATCATAATAAGTTTAATGTTAACATATTGAATTTTGATGTATGTTTGTTTTTATTTTTACAGATGGTAGATAAGTCAAATATCCACTCTACCCCCAGCCAAGGTTGGGGTCTTGGTGAGGTAGGGGCACCAGCCAAGGCACAAACATTTTTCCCCCAACCTCTCAAACATACATTCTAGCCTACCATCCTTCTACCCTAATGGCTAGTCCATTTATGCCTTCCCCACGTCTTCCTCCTACACATCCCCACACTTTATCACCCTCGTCTTTTTCATCAAAGTGCATTTATGAGCTTGTGGATCCATTGAATTTTTTTCTTGTATTCATTGCAATTTTGTAATATGCATATATAACACACCTCTTTTAATTCTTGTTGTGTGTGTAAGCTTAGGTATTTTAGAGGCCACCAATGGTGGAGGAGGTCTTTGTGCATACCTACCAGAGATGGGTTGATAAAAGATGGATGAACGATAAGGCAAAAATACTTGCTGTAAGTTTGTTATATATGATAAATACACATTTTATTTACATTACTATAGTGCAATTTTCAATTATTTAATCTTTATCTTGTAGGAAAGCTTTTAGCAAGTGCTATCATAGTCCCAAATTTAGTCAAAACGTGTTCAGAATAGTGAATAAACCTAATAATCTTAAGTTGAGTTATGGATACAAACTCTAGGTGGCTCCAATAAGAATATGAGGATTCATAGGTTGAGCTATTAGGAGTCGACCTCTAGCTGTAGTACACCTTTAGCAAAGATAAGTACTATAGCTTTGACAACCCATTTCAAGGCCTAAATCAAATGGATTGAAAATAGGTTTGATGGGATAGAGTAGTAGTTAGGCGCAATGTAGAGTCTGATTGCTCAATTGGTCATGTAGCAAGGTGTTGAATACAAATCCTCTACCTCATCGAAGGCCTACTAGCAGTAGTATCAACATGGCACTAAATAAGAGTACCATCGACATGCTATGACTATTTCAACTATGATAACACCACTACTGACCAATAGATAAGGTGAATTTTTTAATATTTTATTTATAATGACGATTTAGTACTTTTGAGATAAAGTTTGTAAAATTTTAGTTTTTTAATTTTATAATTTTTATTTATTCATAAATTCATTATTTTGTATTCTTATCAAATTATATATAAGATTATGAATAAGTTGTATGTGTTATCAAATAAAAATAAATAAAATTATTTGAAAATAATTTTTGTTGCAATTTTTCAAGGAATTTCTATTAGAAAATATGATAATTAATATTTAGATAAATAATTTCATCTAAAATCTAATGGAAAAGGGTTGGACAATTTAACATTTTCTGACGGAATTGTGAGGTTTTTCCACAAGAAACTATTTAAAATAATAATTCTAAAAGATTAAAAATTCATCAAAATTTTTTGGCGGATTTGTCCATCGATCCCTCAATGCAAATATGTTCAACTCTAAAAGTCCAAAGTTTATCTAGAACCTATCAGTATTCTGTTGAAAAATTTCAATGGAATTTTTTTGCAAAAAAAGTAATGGAAAAAAAATTTACAACAAGCTTTTTTTCCCACGACTGAAATTCAATCTAAAATCCATCTTAATTGTCCTCTTTCGATGGATTTTTTTTTATTGCAGAATCTTTTGAAAAATTTCTTTGAAAAATTTGAGTTCTTTAAGAGAGTTGACCATTGTCAACTATTACAAAAAATTTCAAGAAATATACAATCAAACAGCTTTTGACAAAAATTCTTCAAAATTAATTGTCTACCAAACACAATTCTACAAGAAAAATATATATCACATCACATGATTTATAAAAATAAAAGCTCAATATGTTGTAAAGGAGATTCATTGAGAATTGAGACAAAATGATTTCAAGGATTAAGTTGAAAAGAGTCTAATCAAGTGAAAATCTTTTAAGGACAAACTTATTCCATCATTTGGAATTTTCACAAATTTGACAAATTATGATAAAAAAAACCATAGTTACATATGCGTTCAATTTCCCATTCCCCATAAGGACATTAATACATATTCTTTTTGATAAGAATACGGATTCAGCCTTTAGAAAGAATAGTAATTTCCTAAGGAGAACATGAAGGGCGAAGAACGTATGTTAGACATAACTCTTGATAGGTGTGGAAATAAAATATAATATTCAATCTAATTTAATATGCAGGGCATATATGGTGTATATTACCTACAGGCTGCATTTGATTCATTCATTCTAACCAACATATTACTAGGAGACATTAAAGTTAATTCACTATCCCTATTATTTAATTTACAGTAAAAATTTAGAATTTTCAACTTACAATAAGATTTAAAATGGCATGCCATAATTCACTCTAAATCACTTTAGTTAATGTAAGAAGTAAGGGACCTATTTTTGGTTTTTGTTTCTATCTCATGACATTCCATCTAATATGCAAGATTTGAAAATAACAATCAATACTTTGATGTAGATTCTCGATAATCATTTGCTCTATAATCTTGATCAATTAAAAATTTCAAATATGCTAGCACTCCATCAAAGATGCAATTACTAATTCTTCTAAAACTTCAAAAATTTTCGCAATCAAACATACGAACAACATGAAAAAAAATTTTGTTATGCTACTAATGTTTTTACTTGCTCATGACCTATTCTAGCCAAGCCTACTCATAGAGAATTAAGTCAAGAAATTACAAGTGAAGAAGAAACATAGTTGCCCCTATTGTTAGTATTCAAAAAATAATTACACATTTCTTATATTTTATTTTTCCGTCACATTATCTTCTATTTTCTTTTAAAAAAAAAGAGTTAATGAGTACTGCAACACTGGTGCCACTATCATATGAATAATATTTAATCAGCTTGTTGTGTTCAAAAACGTCATTTCAAAAGTTGATTTGAATTGTCTTGGTTGATGGCAAGTATGATGTTTGTGCCTAATCTCGAGGAAAATAGATATTTGCCCAAATCTACATTCAAAATTAAATTTAACTAAAAATCTTATAAAATTTGGGAACTTATTTATAAATCCCAAACCCACTTTCCATTTAGCATTTAGTCCCCTCCCATCACTTTCTCATTTTCAACTCCACATCTCAAGTTTAAATTTTGAGTTGATTCCTCAACCACCTAAATTGACAAAAACGTACTTATTTTACTTTGTTTTTTGTTTATTCCTAAATATAAATCAATTCCCAACTCATCTTTCTCTCTCTCTCTCTCTCTCTCTCTCTCTCTCTCTCTCTCTCTCTCTCTCTCTCTCCCTCCTATTTTTCGTTTCACTCCCACTAGAATGCAAACCTTCATCTTTTTTTTTTCTATAATAGCCAACAAGATCCTAGCAAAGAAGAATAAGGTTTTTCTCCTTTGTCTTCTATTTTCTATTTCACTCTTACCAGAATAGAGGCCTCTATCGTTTTTTTATATTTTTATTTTTCTGCAATACCCTACAATATCCTAGCAGGAAGAATAAAGTTTTTTCACCATTTTTGCACAGTAAAGCATCATTTTACTCTTGTATAGTAGCAATTCTTTATTTTTTATTTGTTTTTAGCTTGAAAAAATGTTAGATCAAATTCAACTATTAAGAAGTTGTTTGTACAATGAGGAACTCTTTATCTCATTCAACTCGCAATAGAAGAAGATCTAGAAGATTGAAAGGTAAGGGTTATGGGTCCTAATGCTTCTAATATTATGGATTTCTTTTACTAGTTTGCAAGATTTACATGGAATGTTTGGATTTCCTTTGATGTGGTTTGTTGATTATAGTGAAATTTAGTAGGCATGTTACTTCATAATTAATTGTTGTTGTCTTTGAGCAGGGTTTTTGGCTTAAAGATATCAATTTAGATATGTAGATTATTGTAACGAATTCATTAACCTATTATTGAATGTATTTGGTGGCTAATCAACTCTTTTTAAGAGTCTAATGTTCTATTTTAAAATTAGTTGGGAATTACATACTATTTAGGTTGGTGATCTCTGCTAGTGCCTGAGTTTTATCTCAATTTGCTACTGTTGTTGTGCTTGTGATAGCGTCTCTTTTATGTAGCACATTTTTAGTAATAAGGAGTATACTACTTAGATTTCTTGGCTTCAGATTACTATTCAAAATCAGGAATGGCATAGCCTCTGTTGTTCAATTTCTTTTTTTTTTTTTTGTACAAAGTTCAAGTGTTTAGGTTTCATTGATTTAGATTTTCAAGGAAGTTTTTGGCATGACCTGTTTGTGCTACTTCTTTTTTATTTGAATTTTGCATTGGCCTTATTTTTTGTGGTTGAGCGCCTAACTTAATGTTGAATTTTGGGGATAGTTTTGTTCTATTTGAACACTAATCTATGGTCAAATACCAAAAGTTGTTGCTTCTGTTGTTAATAAATAGAGTTTATTTTGGTTAAGACTTAAATTCTGTTGCATGGTTTTGTATATATGGATTTTGGTTTGTCCTTTTGAAGTTTGTCCTCTTAAGGCATCCAAATTTTTGTTTGCCAATGGATTTGCTATTAACTTGGTGTAACTGCCAATTTGTGGAAAATTACTTTTAGTAGGAATCAACCTTGTATTCCTCAAAACTTGTTCTTTGTTTTTGCAAGAAGAAGGATTCGAAACATGGCAATAAGTGAAACAACTCATCTCGAATTTTGTGGCAAGGTGGATTCGATTGGTGGACATTTGACGCTTGATTTTTCCTCCTTTTGCTTGTTATGCTGCAATAGACAATCAAACCATTAACCATTTGCTTGTTAAGTATCATTTTATACTTAGATTATAAAATATTTGTACCTAATGGCGAAATTGAGTAGCATATGTAGCAAGCTTAGCACTTAATTTCATTTGTTTTGAATTTTAATTTGATGTAATTTATAATAGAATATATAATATTTTTCTCTTTTTCTTTCTTTTAGGGTACTTTGTTTTTTGATATTTTGCAAGGGAAGTAAATATTTCTTCGTTTCAATTTATGCTCAATCTCTTGTGACTTGTAATCCTTTATTTTATCTTTAATGCATATCAGGACCTTATTTTAAAAAAAATAAATGGTACCGATTAGGTCAAATTTGAACTCAATAGCTTATATGTTGAGAATGATACGGAAAATACAACAAAATTTCTTGATATTGGCATTTATGTACTCTAGACATAAGTTTATGCACTTAATTTGCAAATGTTATGTACCTATTATATGTGTTTCTATACTTGCTTTTTCAAGGCCAAGATAAGGCTCAATTTGATGGGTGGAACAACACATAAGACATCTTAATGTGACAAAACTGTGGTCTGTTGAAAAAATAACCATGATAGTGCATGTTGAAATGGTTGGGAACTCAAACACCCATATGCACTCTCATTCACAATAATATAAACCATTGATGCATGAGCTAAATGAATCCTTCTGACACCACCATCCGAAACCATTGAACTTATCATGGCTATATGAGTCATAAAACTAATATGTTATGGTCTTATGATCATGCAATGGCCTGATTAAGTTGAATTGAATTTTATGCCTTATGTGCTGAGAACAATACCGAAAATCCAAAAAAGGTACTCAATATTAGTATTTATATACTCCAAAACTGCACTTATGTACTTAATTTGCTAATGTTGTGTACCTATTATGTGTGTTTCTATTCTTATTTTTCTAAAGGCTGAGACGAGGCTCAATTGATGTGTGAAACACATAAGACACCTTAACACAACAAAATTGTGGTTTGTTGAAGAAATAGTCGTGATAGTACATGCTGAAATGGTTAGAAACTCAAACAACCACATTAAACAACTTATGTTCTAATTCACAGTAGTATAAACTATTGATACATGAGCCAAATGAATTCTCTCAACACCATTTGGAATTACTGAACCTATCATGACTATATGAGCCCTAGGACTAATATGCTAAGATCTTATGATCACGCAATGGTTAGATTATGCAAATTAAACTTGATCCCTTATGTGCTGAGAATGATATAAAAAATTGACAAAAACGTACTCAATTTTTGTAGTTGTGTACTCTAAAACTGCATTTATGTACTTAATTTGTTAATGTTGTGTGCTTATTTTTCAAGTTTATGTACTTGTTTTTCCAATGGCTAGGATAAGGCTCAATTTGATTCGTGCAATAACACATAAGACACCTCAATGTGATAAAACTATGGTTTGTTGAAGAAATAGTTGTGATGGTACGTGTTGAAATGGTTGGGAACTCAAATACCTACATCCAACCACTTGCGTTCTTATTCATAGTAATATCAACTATTGATGCATGAGCCAAATGAATCCTCCCAATAACATCATCCGAAACCATTGAACCTATCATGGCTATATGAGTCCTAAGACTAATATGTTATGGTCTTATGATCATGCAATGGACAGATTAAACCAAATGAGAATGTTTCCTCATGTACTAAAAATGATACCAAAAATTTAGAAAAAACCTAATTCTGGCACTTATGTACTTGGGGACATTGTTTATATACTCATTTTATATGTTGTATACTTGTGGTAAGGAATTCTATACTTGCTTTTCAAACGTCGATTATAACCTTAATCGACTTATGGAACAACACATTGGTTGCCCCATAACTTTGAATGCATGATTTGTCAAATATGTGATCATGATAGTACGTGTTGGAATGGTTGGGAACACAAAGACCTAAATTCCACACATTCAAGCACTTACGCTCTTATTTAGAGTAGTATAAACTATTAATGCATAAGCTAGACAAATCCTCTCGATACCACCATTGAAAATTAGTGAACCTATCATGACTGTATGAGTCCTAGAACTAATACGACATGATCTTATTATGATCACATAATTGCTAGATTAAGCTGAATTGAACTCAATCCATTATATGCTGAAAATGATACCGAAAATTGATAAAAAAAAAAAAAAAGTATCCAATTTTGGCAGTTATGTACTATATACTACATTTATGTACTTCATTTGTTAATGTTGTGTACTTATTTTTTATGTTTAAACTTGCTTTTCCACAAACTGGGATAAAGCTCAGTTAGATGTCTGCAACAACACATAAGGCACCTCAATGTGACAAAGCCATGGTTTGTTGAAGAAATGATCGTGATAGTACATGTTTAAATGGTTAGGAACTTAAACGCACACATCCAACCACTTGCGCTCTCATTCATAGTAGTATAAACTATTTATTCATGAGCTAAATGAATTCTCCTAGTACTTCCTTTTGGAACTATTGAACCTATCATGACTATATGAATCCTAGGACTAATATACCATGATCTTATGATCATGCAATAGCCATATTAGGCTGAATTAAACTCAATCCCTTGTGTATTGAGAATGATACTAAAAATCGATAAAAAGTACCCAATTTTGGCAGTTATATACTACATAACTGCATTTATGTACTTAATGTGTTGATGTTGTGTACTTATTTTTTGTATTTATGTACTTGCTTTTCCAATGGCTAGGATGACACTTAATTCGATATGTGCAATAACAAATAAGACACCTCGATGTGATAAAATCATGGTCTATTGAAAAAATGATCATGATGGTACGTGTTTAAATAGTTGGGAACTCAAACACCCACATTCAACCACTTGCATTCTCTTTCATAGTAGTATAAACTATTAATGCATGAGCCAAATGAATTCTCCTGACACCACTATTGAAAACTACTTAACCTATCATGACTATATGAGTTTTAGGACTAATACATCATGGTCTTATGATTATGCAATGGCCAAATTAGGCCGAATTGAACTCAATCTTTTGTATGCTAAGAATGATACCAAAAATTGATAAAAAAAAAAAATACCTAATTTTGGCAGTTATGTACTACAGAACTGCATTTATGTACTTAATTTGTTGATGTTGTGTACTTCTTTTTCATGTTTATGTACTTGCTTTTCCATAGGCTAGGATGAGGCTCAATTCGATGCATGCAACAACATATAAGATACCTTGATGCGATAAAACCATGGTTTGTTGAAGAAGATGGTACATGTTGAAATTATTGGGAACTCAAACACCCATATCTAACCACTTGTGCTCTCATTTAGACAAGTATAAACCATTGATGCATGAGCTAAATAAATCCTCTTGACACCACCGTTGAAAACTAGTGAACCCATCATAACTATATGAGTCCTAGAACTAATATGCCATAGTCTTATGATCATACAATGGCATGATTAGATTGAATTAAACTCAACCCATTTTGTGCTGAGAATGATACTGAAAATCCATAGAAAAGTACCCAGTATAGGCATTTATGTACTCCAAAACTTCATTTATATACTTAATTTGCTAATGTTGTGTACTTATTATGTATGTTTCTATACTTTCATTTAAAAAGGCTAAGTTGAGACTCAATTCAATACGTAGAACAACACATAAGACATATTAACACGACAAAATCATGATTTGATAAAGAAATGGCTATGATAGTATATGTTGACATGGTTGGGAACTCAAACAACTATATCTAATCATTTATGCTCTCATTTAGAATAGTATAAACTATTGATGCATGAGCTAAACGAATCCTCCGAACGTCACCATTGAAAACCAGTGAACCTATCATGACTATGTGAGTTCTAAGACTAAAATGCCATAGTTTTATGATCATGCAATGACTAGATTAGACTAAATTGAACTCGATTCCTTATATGTTGAGAATGATACTTGAAATCAGAGAAAAAGTACCAAGTTTTGGCAATTAAGTACTTCAGAACTACGTTTATGTACTTAATTTATTAATGCTGTGTACTAATTTTTTGTGTTTATGTACTTACTTTTTTCTACTTTCATGTGTGTTGAGTTTTTTTACTTATGCACATATTTTGAGCTAACTTATAACATATATATCTTTACCAACATTTATTTATAAATAAATTTCTAAATTATACTATAAAATTTTAAACACCATCCATTTCTAATATTCCAAAATATACAAATTATAAATGTTATCCAGTATGAATGTTAGAAATACTAAAATACAAAATAATAAAATAGTCAATTCCTCCAAATAATAATTAGTCGAGCATTATCATTCCTCTCTAAGATACATTAAACCATTCTCATCAGTCAGAATTTGTACAACAATATGTGCTCGATACACTTCCATAAAATATTCATTTGCATAATGCCAAAAATCCTTTGCGTTTTTCGCATAACACTTAGCCCAAAGACATACATAAACTCTATAGTCTAGGTCCTCGTTTGTACAACAATCATTCTGAATTTTTTTTCTACATCAACAACTTTCATGGGGATCTTACTTTGATACCATTGAAGAAATCACGAAAATGAACACAATAAATTTACCATTCTCAAGCAAGGAATACATTCAAAAACCAATGTCTGTCATTCAAAAGAAGAATTATGCAATGTTATAGTTACTCAATAATAGTAATAAAAATATTAATTGTAACAATGTCATTAACTTACCATTGCGCCAATACTACATCCATTAAAATATTTCTTTTTTGAACCTTTCTCTATTTCACCTACCAAATGTACCAAAATCTCATCATGCAAAAACTTAAATACACCAACTTTCCATGCATAAAGACCAATAGAAGATAAATCATCCACGAATGGCAAAAGGAATCTAGGCATCAAATAGTTACTAGTTGGAAACACAATACAGTTGAAAACTAGTAGTATATACATTCTAACAAAATCATCTATATCCTAATTACTATGTTTTTCTACCAACTCTTTTAATTTTTTTACAAATATGACTCGAGTGACATTCTTAATTTTTCCTTCAGATAATCGCTTAACAGTTTCTAACTCTATTTTTATATCAAATTCATAGGTTGCCCCCACATGTTGCAACACCACACCAATAGAAAAGTCCCTTGCAATAAAAAAAAGCATAATATCATTACCAAAAATAAAAGAACAAGACCTAATATCAAACCTCCTTAATAGAGTTTCAACTTAATAGCACTATTAGTACTTAATTTACTCAAGACAGTCATTTTAAGGTACGCAAAAAATGGGGTTCTTTTTAGTGCTTCAATGTATCAGAAGCTCATCTTACCCTTCCACTCTTGCATAATATTTTTAAAGTACCTTGGAGAGCATCGAAAATATAGCTCAGAGTTTTTGCTACCTTTGGTACTTTGGTATGTAGGTCCATGAGTTTTAGCCATTATTTCTACAAAAAAGAGAGACTCAAAGACATACATAACTACATAAATGCATTGGAGATTTTGCGACAAGTCTGTAACACCCCTAGAATTCCATTATGTTGATATTTTAACTTAATATTATTTTTCTAATTTTATTTAATATTTCATGTAATTTTTGAAAGTTTTGTGGGTTAAAATGTAAATATAAAAATTTAATCATACCATTTGTCAATTTATGAAGGGTTAATGTTTAATTTTTATAAACTTGTAGACCCAATGTGAGGCCTTATAACACCTAGTGACCAAATTGATTTTTATTAAAACCTTTTGGACCTAATTGAAAAGTTACATAAATTGTTGTCAATCTATAATATGAAAAAGATTGACTCTATAAATACTATATTTCTAATTAAACCCCTATTTTCATCTCTTTCTTCACTAACACCACTGTTGCCACCCTCTCACCGGTGATTAAGCCTCCGAAGATAAAACTTAGCATATTTAGTATCAAACTCTTTCTCTCTAAGCAATGAACTCAAATATACCAATTTCATTCAAAACCATCTAGTGTAACAATCAAAAATTGAGGCCAAAGGTGACTCACGATAAATGTGGTGGTCATGACATCATTGGTGACTAAACTTCGATTGTGAGTAGTAAGCTTTGTAGCTCTTAGCTCAAGGATCATGAAAGTGGTCTTTAATTGAGTTTTGGTGGACCAAAGTGGGCAAAATTGAATAAAAACAAGCACAATGGCAAGCAGTAGTGTTGTGGTGTTCTTCGGTCAATTGAGCAGCGAGTCGACAGCTATCAAAAAAATTAACTTGGGGGTTTGCTTTCTCTCTCTGAAACGCATCTTCTGGTGGTGGTGTAGTTTTCCTCTGGCAGTGGCAACTGGAAAAAATCTTCATCTCATCACGGTGATCACAAACATGTGATCTAATCATCGAAATTTTGCCTTGTTTGTGAAGAATTGGTATAAAAATGATATTGTTGGTGTATGTAATTGCATGTATATGTTTATACATTCCAATCATCGTAAGACCTTATATTATCAAAAATAATGATAGAAACGATCAATTAGAACACTTATGCATAAGAACAAAACACACTTGATCGATTAAGTAAGCCAAGTGAATCTAAAATGGTATTATTTCATGTAAATTATAGGTTATATAGCTTCCTAAAGAGAGAAACCCTAATTTTCTGTAACGACAACTTGAGTGACGAAAACTTATATTTTCATCAATAACGGGATTGCTATAATCTATATTAAATATTGTTATAGAATTATATATATAAGTGAACTCCGTACACATTTACATATCCTATGCGAATAGCATGTTTAGAGCAGTAATATTGAAATGAACCCTAACTAACGTATTAGTTGAATAATTACTCAGATTAGATTGTTGTTAGTGCAATTATGAATGTTAGTGATCATTAGGGCTAAACAAAGATTCTGATGGAAATTTACCCTTTTGAATTGGTGATGGAGGATTGGGCCCTGAGGATCAATAGAGCTAACTTCCTCAACGATATTACTAAGGTGAAGGTCTCTCACTTTGGGTTATTACTTTGTATAAGCTTACTCATTAATTATTGAAACCCTTAATGAGGACTCACTGATTTGGCACCTCTTGTACCTATCAAGTTTCTTGTTAAACCCCTGTGAGGGTTTGTGTTGACTTGATTTCTACACCCTATTAATTATTGTTGCCCCTGTGAGGGATCTGCTAATTGGTTCTTGCTTTGTTTGAGTTATTCCATGTTTATCATTGAACCCGTTAAGTTCTGCTAATGTGATTATGGTTATTGTTGCTGATTACTGAACCCTGTAAGGTTTTCTTGGTTTGAAACTACTTGGTATTTTACCATTTTTTCTTGAAAATGTCTATTTTTAATTAAACTCTATGAGGTTCTCTTGATTTGAAATTGTTTGATGTTTTACTATTTTTTCTTGAAAATGACTATTTTCAATCGAACTTTGTGAAGTAAACCAAATTTCCAAACTCTATTTGAAATTGAATTTTTATCTAGTGGCATTACATTATACTAACCCATGGAAAGACATGGGTGGTTACTAACCTATAGGAAGACATGGGCAAATACTAACCCATGGAAAGACATGGGCGGGTATCATCCGAAGGGATGCCACAAAGAGAATTAGGCCTAGGGGCTAATACCCACTTAAAATCTTAACTTACAGGTAAATGGAGGAAGTGAACTCGAGTTGAGTGCTCGAGCTAAATAGAGTGATAAGAAAATTTATGTTTATACAGTACTAATGCTGATCCTAGCAACTATGTTTTGATCCTATAGTAATATGGATGAAATGACTAACAGCTTGCTAAATTTGATTTCATGTATATTATGTATACGTTGTTAATTCACAGTGACCTTCTTGTTGTTATCAAACTGTTTATCGATAGTCGTATCTCACTAACTTTTCTTTTAAATTTTGTAATTCTCCTTTCCCTCACTAAGTCCTTAAGACTTACCCTCCTTGTTATTCTTTATTTTCTCAAACAAGATTGACTGAATGATATGGAATTTTGGCCCGAGCTAAAGAGAAATACATTTCGTATTAGATCAAGTGGTATTTGTGTTTATAGGTTCCCTGGAATGTTATGTTTCAATCTAGAGATATTTTGATATGTCAAGTCTGAATTTGTGAGGTATCATAATATGTTAAGTTTGGATTAATTATCGGCAATATATACATATAATGATGAACGTTGTAGGATCCTTGATGATATGTACATAGTACTTTTGTTGTGGACACTTAAGTGGAAGGCTATTGTTATCTCTAATAATTTTGGAAAAAAAATTTCTGATAGATCTATCAACTATATTGACTTTCACTGATCTTTTGGGATAGTATGAATTATTTTCCTTTAAGTTGATTTGTACTTTAAGACTGAACTGATGGGTGCCTCAACTTGGGTATTATCCTAAGAAAAGGTGCTACATAGTTGGTATCAAAGTTTAAGTTTAGCGATGACCTTAGCAAATGGGAATTAAGGTGATATCTAATGAAGCTGTAGGAAGTAGGGGATTATACCTAGATTGAGAAGGGAACATTTGGTTAACTTGTAAGAGATTGGAAGTCTTTTCGGGGTCAAGAAAGGATTATGAATGAGATTTGAGTGATAATGAATATTCTTATTTAAACCTTTACTGCTTTGACTTCTGTTGTGATAAACTTGGTTTAGGTTGTCAAATACCTTATAATTATATCTAAAAGATCAAAATCTTGTTGCTAGCTTTAGATGTCATTGTATATTTATGACAGGAGTAAGTTAAGAAGGAGTCAAGGTTGACATAGAAAACTATGGCATCCTATGAAGGTTCTCATATACTTGAACCACCCCAAGCAGGTCGACATAGGAAAGGAAAGCTACCTAGCATATGGGCTGCAGCACAGTATGTTCTTTGGTAAAGAGCACCAGCTGATCCACCAATTTTGTTAGAAGAAGAGATTTCACAGACCTCTTAGGCTAATCAACCAGGTGTAGGCCAACCAACTGAAGCCATGTTCCAAATGTGGCACCAATTTATGCAATTTTGTCAGCAACAGGGATAGAGTAACCAAGCAGGAAATGCTAAAGAGCCTGCAGAGGATCGAGTTTTAGATCGATTCCTCTGATTGCAATCACCAAAATTCCTACAAAAACTTGATAACAAAAAGGCTGAGATGTGAGCTAAGAGCTTGGAAAAGATATTTGGAACTCTACGATATCTAGATGAGTAAAAGATACGATATGCCACAATTCTATTATATGGTCCTGCACACAATTAGTGGCAATTGATCGATCGTAGGTGGACTACGGAGAGAACTCAACGAACTTGAGAAAATTCACTTAGGAGTTTATGGAAAAATATGTACTGAAGTTGACCAAGTATGCTAGGGAAAAGGAACTCATAGAGTTAATCCAAGGGATGTCCATAATTAATTAGTATGAAGCTACATTTAGCTAACTGATCCAGTATGCACCCCATATACTGGCTAATAAGAGACAACAGGTTTGCAAGTTTATGGAAGGGTTACGACCAGAACTTAGACAAGGCCTTCTCTCACGTGATCTCCTAAGCTACAATTACGTGGTGAGTAAAGTACTAGAGGTAGAATCAGATCTACAAAAGATTAAAAATATTGAAGAGAAAGGGCAAAATAGAAGATTATCCCCTGGTGGGCAAAATAACCCTGGGAAAAAACAATCAAAGTTATGGATTGGGGTCACCAACCGGCAAGCTTATCAGACTGACAAAGCCACAAATTCAGCAACCAAGGTGTGTAGTTTTTGTGGGAAACTAGGTCATGTGAATTTGAAAGTTGGATAAAGCAAGGTAGACGTGTAGTATGTGGTAGTAATTAACATTTGTTCAAGGATTGTGCAAATTGAAGAAGGCCAACCCCTACAGAAAAAGGGAAATAGGTTGTAAGATCTAGTGAAAAGCTGAAGGTACAAGCACGAGCATATGTTCTCATTGGAAAAATGTGCTCGATCCCTCTGATGTGGTTAAAGGTATGATTTCTATTTCTGGAATTATTGGAAATGCCCCATATGATCCCAAAGCTTCACACTCTGAAAAATTCAATATGCAACCTGAAATTATGGACTATTATATAAAAGTTCAAATACCTTTAGAAATAGGGTTAATGACAATGTCATCTATCGGGATTACCCAATTTCGAATAGGGATAAGGTATATTTAACCGATCTTATATGAATGCTTATACAAGGATATGATCTGATCTTTCGAATTGATTAGCTATATAAGCATCAAGCACAGGTGAATTGTTACACCACGTGCCTCACTATAGAGGTAAAACATCGGTACCTACACGCCATTTCACAAATGATACTTCCCTAGTACTTATTATATTTGCGCTAGAGGCCAGGAAAATATTGAGAGAAGGTGGACAAGAATTCTTGGCATACCTCATCAATAAGCCCCAATGTGATGCCCCACTCAAGGTAACCTCAAGCTGAGATGTCAAATAATTCAAACTTACATCAAAACATGTAACATAGATATTAGGCCCTAAAATTTCTTTCAACATCATAGCAAGACAAGCAGCAGAATAATATCTTAATTAACACCATTATCAATAACATTCAAAGCCAAAATTATTCTTAAGAGTAATACGCTTATATGCATAATCCAAAACATTTCTAACATCTCTGGCACTTCACAACATCTCTAAGGATAAGGTGCAGCATACATGAGGCCATAATTATGAAATCACATCTAAGATTAACAAGAGAGAGCATTTCTTCAAGCCTTAGTTGAACTACCATCTCTGGTCCAACCTATTTGCAATAATTTAAGGGAAATATGGGGGTAAATCCAAAGGACTTAGTGAGGTATACAATTAAGTAATAACACGAATCTATCAAGAGAAAAGAATATCTTAATAGTTTTGAAAACAACAAGCGATTCGACTCAAACAAGTACAACAAGTGCAACAAGAAACTATCCTGCCTTATTGCTCCAAGAGTAGTTTACAAGCAAGCAAGAATGAGCATAAAGAACAATCCTGGATAATATATACATTCCAATAAAACAAGCAAGACATGTATATATTCACTTTATACCATTCCATCAAGCGCTTCTGAGCGTAACAGCTTAGCATGCAATTAGTGTGCCCATATGGACTGTATGGCGCATTACAAGTACCTAAGCAGACTGCTTAGCGTACTACTGATACCTGAGTGGACTGTTTAGCGTATCATGGACACCTAGGCGGACTACAAGGCGTGTCCCATGTATCCCAGCATTCCACGTAGGATTGGCACTCAGCCTAAATATAATTCTCCAACAAGTACAATCAAGTACAAATAAGCAATTTGGGTTGCTGACAAGGCAATACAAACAATTAACAAATATAGATAAGCTAATGGCCATATAACAAGTACAAGTACACAAGCATGCTAGCAAGGCATCTACGAACAAGTCCAAGATAAATAATGATTGAGACAAGTATGAAATATGATAGAAAGGGATTCTGGGCACTAGAATAAATAAGGATAATTCAAAAAAATGTCACAAGTATGAATCCCACGCAAAGGTATACAATTAGGCAAATCAAATATGGTCAATGTGCGATCACGTACGAATTTCAAGTAGATGAGCAAGAACTATCAATCAAGTAATGAGCAGTACAATTAAGCATAATAACCCTCACAGGGGTTTTGCCACAAAATGATAGATATAGCGAGGCAAAATGGCAGACCCACACAAAGGTTTTCAACAATTACAAATAAGCTTATACAAGCAACAACCTATAGCAGGAGAAAACCCTCACAAAGGTGCAACAAATTATGAATAAGCTTAACAAACTAATAACATAAATGGCAGAACCTCACCTCAATTAGCGTAGAAAATGAGATCAAAGGTTGCAGTCACTAATCCCCCATTTTCACCTCTTCATCACCAAACCAAAGTAGCAAAATCATAGTCAAAACCCATGTTTGACTTTCTAATACACCATATCAATGCTTATAGAATTCAAGAATCTCCAATTAATCTATTAACATGATAATTTATAACTTAATAATTCCATCGACTCAGCAAAAATAGCTTATATCATCAGTATCCCTCAAGTACAATCAATTCTCATATCTATTTCATAGTATTAATCTCTAGCCAAATTTCTATCTCAAATACCATATAAACTCACAATAGTCCTCATTATCATAATTATGTTCAACATATCATAATACACATTTCAAGTCCAAGTTCATATCTCCCAACTCCGAACTCCTTACATGGTAATCGATTCATATAGGTACACTTGTCATTTCAAATGCCAGTGTTAAGCAAGGTACCACATATTGCATGCATACATATATATATATAACATGCAACAACCAAACATTAATTCAAATTTCACCACTGAGGTCCAGAATCACAAACTGATAACACTGTAGTGTTCGTAGCATTGAGGAGAAAATGTTGCCTTTCTGCCGCCACTGCGCCATTGTTGAAAAATGAAACACCATCACAAAAATATTTCTCTTTATGAGAGAATTCCAACGCCACCTTTGATTTCACATTTTGAGGTCCATAGCTGTGAAAATAGGCCAAAACAATCGCGATTTTTTCTCCCTGCCACCACTCTTCGATCATCAGTTTGCCATCATCAAATTCGCCATGCAAAAACATGGTTGCACTCCTTGAGCTATGGGATTCCCAACCATCCATCCAGAGTTAAGTTTTGATCATCCAGTTGTCGAAACATGAGAGGCCCACAAAATAGGTTTTCTCTCAATTTTATTGTTAGTGCTCCTCCACCATGTATGTGTGTGTATGGCCGAGAGTGAAAGGTGGTGGTGTGAGGAATAGTTTGATGGGGTAGGTTAGCTAAGGGGGTATCATTGGGGAGCTCGTCGGAGATGGGTTATCTTTGGTCGAGAGAAAAGAGAAGAAAAGTGAAGAAGAAAGAAAGAAAAAGGTACAAAAATGGAGAAGGAAAAGAATGCTGCCATTTTTTAAAATCTCATATTCAAAATTTGCAATTTAATCCTTCAAAAATTTAAGTTATGCCATCATGCCTAAAACTTTTAGAAAAATTATGATTAACCCCAAATGACTTAGGGTATCTCATTCAAACCCCAAACTATTCAAAATTTTGCACAATCAAATCTACAAAAATTATAATTTAACCCACAAAATTTCTTAAAATAATTAATAATATGAAATCATAAAATTCTCAAATAACAACAAAATCACCTATTATAAATAAAATCATTAAAATTCTAAGGGTGTTACACCCAAGATATAGTTAAGATTAAAGAAGTGGAAGTGGTGGCTAAGTACTCGAAAATACTTTTGGAAGAATTGAGCTCGTTACCCCCAAACAAAGAGATAGAATTTGTAATTCACACTCTTCCATGGGCAACGCCTTTCTCTAAGACACCCTATCGAATGGCACTTGCCGAGCTTAAAGAGCTGAAGAACCAACTTCAAGAGCTACTAGAAAATGGGTTTATTAGACCAAGCACATCCCCTTGGGGAGCCCAAGTACTATTTATCAAAAAGAAAGATGGGTCGTTAAGAATGTACATTGATTACAAAGAATTGAACAAGACCACTATTAAGAATAAATACCCTCTACCACATTTAGAGGAGTTGTTCGATCTACTACAAGGGTTAAGAATCTTCTCAAAGTTGGATTTGAGGTAAGGCTACTACCAACTAAAAGTCAGGGAGGAGGATTTCCCAAAAATAGCCTTCAATTCTTGGTGCGGTCATTTTGAATTTTTGGTGATGCCCTTTAGATTGTCTAATTCACCAGCAACATTCATGGATCTAATGTATTAAATTTTCAAGCAATATCTAGACCAGTTTTTGATCAAATTCATTGATGACATTCTGGTGTATTTGAAGACTAGGGAAGAGCATACACAGCACTTGTACCTCATTCTCAAAACTTTGAAGAAGCATCAATTGTATGCCAAATTTAGTAAGTGCAAGCTCTAGATAGAAAAAGTGGCATTTTTTGGACATGTTATATCTCAAGACAAGATAACGGTTGATTTCTCTAAGATAGATGCGATAGTCAACTAAAATTGACATGAAATTATAACAAAACTCCATAGTTTCTTAGGACTTGCTAGCTATTACCCAAGATTTGTACAAGAATTTTCTAAAATAGCTGGCTTATTGACTAAACTAACTCAAAAAGATCAATCATTTGACTAGAACGATAATTGTGAACAAAGTTTCCAAGAAATGAAGAGTAGGCTGACAACATCTCTAGTTCTAGCTCTTTCAAAAGGATTAGAAAGATTTCTTATGTTCACTGACGCTTCTAAAAAAGTTCTTGGATTTGTGTTGATGCAGAAAGGGTGAGCCATTGCCTATGCATCTAGAAAACTAAAACTACACGAGGAGAATTACCCAACTCATGAATTGGAGTTAGTTATAATACTTTTTGCCTGACAAAATGGAGGTATTACCTTCCTTTATGGAGTTGTATTTGAATTATACATTGAGCATAAGAGCCTTAAGTATTTACACTCTCAAAAGGACTTGAATATGCAACAGCGAAGGTGGATGGAGTTTCTAGAGGATTACGATTTCTATATTATCTACCACCTGAGAAAGATGAATGTAGTGGTAGATGCACTAAGTTGAAAGGCCAAAATAGCCACATGTTGAAAAGAGAAAGACCAGAAAGTTTAATAGCAAATGTGGTGATCAGAATGAAATAATGAGGCTAGATTACAAGAGTGAGAGTACAACCTAGACTATGCAAGGAAATTTGGCAAGCTCAAGACCAAGACGAATAGATGTTGAAACAAAAAGGGATGATTGGAAATTCAGAAGAGTTTGAATTCAGCCTTGATAACCAAGGTGCTTTCCCTCCTGTACAGTAAAAAGATATATGTACCGGAAGGAATGAAAGAGAGATTACTAAAAAAGGCACACAAAATCATAGTCACGATACATTCGAAGGGCATGAAGATGTACCAAGATCTAAAGAAATAATTCTAGTGGAATGGTATGAAGAGAGATGTTATGGATTATGTGCGAAAGTATCTGACTTGTCAACTGGTAAATATAAAACATCAACGATCATCAAAGTTGTTACAATCATTCCCTATTCCTGACTGGAAATGGGAATAGGTCATGATAGATTTTATAACTAGTCTGCCAATAGCTTGGAAAGGATATGATAGTATTTGAGTGATAGTAGATCATCTGACCAAGTCCGTACATTTCCCGCCAATTGGAACATAGTGTAATGTTAAGACGCTAATAGAGCTATACATAAAAGAGATAGTTCGACTGCATGGAATCCTCACTAACATTATGTCAGATTGAGAACTGAAGTTTACTTCACAACTATAGAAGAGTCTGCAAAAGCATTTGGGGACCCAACTATGGTTCAGTAATACATCTAATCCACAATCAGATAGGCAATCAGAAAGAGTTATCAGGATATTAGAATATATGCTTCAAGCATGTGTTTAGACTTTAGAGGAGGTTGGATTCAACATCTCCCTTTGATCGAGTTTGCTTATAACAATAGTTATCAGTCTTCCATACAGATGGTATCTTATAAAGTACTGTACGATAGAAAATGTCAATCACTGTTACATTGGGAGTTAGAAGAGTATAAGGGTAACACCAATAAGTCTCCAAAAACTATAAAACCTAAATTAATTCAAGAGACTGTCGAAAAGATACAAATGATGAAGCAAAGGATGAATATTGCTTAGGATAGACAAAGAGTTACATAGAAAAACGAAGGAAAGATTTAGAGTTTGAAGTGGTGATAGAGTATTTCTCAAGATATCTCTTAGGAAATGAATTAAAAGAATTGGTAAGGGCAGAAAGCTCAGTCCGAGATATGTTAAGCTGTATGAAATATGTGAAAGAATTGAATCGGTAGCTTACCGTCTTATGTTACCCTATGAACTAAAGGGGATATATGACGTCTTTCATGTATCTCAACTTTGAAAGTAATATCTCGATCCTTCACCCGTCATTTCACAAGAGCACATGTAGTTGAAAAGTGATCTAATATATGAGCAACAACCAGAAAGTATTTTGGATCAAAAGTTTTGGGAGCTTAGGAATCGAAAGATCCCTAAGGTGAAAGTTCTTTAGCACAACCATAAAATTGAAGAAGCAACATGGGAACCAGAAGACCTCATGCACCAATAGTATCCAAAACTTTTTCAGTATTCAAGTGAGAATCTAGGGACAAAATTCTTTTAAGGGATGAGGAGTGTAACACCCTTAGAATTTCATTATGTTCATATTTTAGCTTAATATTATTTTCCTAATTTTATTTTATATTTCATGTAATTTTTGAAATTTTTGTGGATAAAACATAAACATAAAAGATTTAATTGTACCATTTGTCAAATTAAAAGGGGTTAATGTTTAGTTTTTATAAACTGGTGGACCTAATGTGAGGCCTTATAAAACTCGATGACCAAATTAATTTTTATTAAAACCTATTGAACCTAACTGTAAAGTTACATAAACTATTGGGGTCAATCTATAATATGAAAAATATTGAATTTATAAATCCTATATTTCTAATTATACCCCCCTTTTCATCTCTTTTTTCACCAACACTACCGTTGCCACCCTTTCATCAGCGATTTAATCTCTAGTGAGAAAACTTAGCATATTTAGTATCAAACTCTTCCTCTCTGAGCAAGGAACTAAAATATACCAATTTCATTCAAAACTGCCCAGTGTAACGACTAAAAATTGATGCCAAAGGTGAGCTCACAATGGAGGTGATGGTCGTGACATCACCAATGACTGAACCTCGATTGTGAGTAGTGGGCTTTGTAGCTCTCAACCTAAGGATCATGAAGGTGGTCTTTAATAGAGTTTTGGTGAACTAAAGTGGGTAGAATTGAGGAAAAATAGGCACAGTGGTGAGTGGCAGTGCTGTGGTGTTCTTCGATCAATTGAGTGGCAAGTCGATGACAATTAGAAAAATTAACTTGGGGGTTTGCTTCCCCTAACTGAAACACATCTTTTGGTGGTGGTGGTGTAGTTTTCCAGCGGTGGTGGACGGTGGCCAACAGACAATGATCAAATAAAATCTTCATCTTGTCACAGTGATCACATACATATGATCTAATCGTCAAAATTTCACCTTATTTGTGAGAAATTGGTATAAGAATGATATTGTTGGTGTATGTAATTTCATGTATATATTTATACATTCCAATCATCGTAAAACCTTGTATTATCAAAAATAATAATAGAAATTGTTTATCAGAACACCTATGCATAAGAACATAACACATTTGATCAACTAAGTAAGCCTAGTGAATCCAAAATGGTATTATTTCATGTAAACTATAGGTTATATATCTTACTAAGTGGATAAACCCTAATTTTATGTAACCACGACTTAAGCGACAAAAACTTGGATTTTTATCGATAACTAGATTGCTATAATCTATATCGAGTATTGTTATAGAATTATATATATAAGTGAACTCCGTACACGCTTACATATCTTATGCGAATAGCATGTTTAGAGCAGTAATATTGAAATAAACTATAATCAATGTATTAGTTGAATAATTACTTAGATTAGATTGTTATTAGTACGATTATGAATGTTAGTGATCGTTAGGGCTTAACAAGGATTTTGATGGAAATTTACTCTTTTGAATAGGTGATGGAAGATTGGGCCCTGAAGATCAATAGAGTTGACTTCATTGCCAACATTATTAAGCTCTCGTATTAGGTTATTGCTTTGTATAAGCTTACTCACTAATTGTTGAACCCCCTATGAGGGTCCACCGATCTGGCACCTCTTGTACCTATCAAGTTTCTTGTTAAAACCTTGTGAGGGTTTGTGTTGACTTAATTTCCATACCCTGTTAATTATTGTTACTCTTGTGAGAGATCTGCTGATTAGCTCTTGCTTGTGTGAGTTGTTCCATGTTTATCGTTGAACCCGTTAGATTCTACTGATGTGATATCAATCCTGATTATGGTTATTATTACTGATTACTAAACCGTGTGAGGTTCTCTTGATTTGAAACTACTTGGTAGTTTACTGTCTTTTCTTGAAAATGACTATTTTTAATCAAACCTTGTGAGGATCTCTTGATTTGAAACTACTTGATATTTTACTGTCTTTTTTTGAAAATGACTATTTTTAATCAAACTCTGTAAAGTTATCCAAATTTGCAAATTCTATTTGAAATTGAATTGTTATCTAGTGGCATTACTTTATACAAACCTATGGGAAAATATGGGCGGCTACTAACCCATGGGACCCCATGGGCGGATATCACCCAGAGGGATGCCACAGGGGGAATTAGGCTTAGGGGCTAGTTTTGAAAATTAGCCATGCAGAACAAACTAACGGACATAGGTATTTTCGGCTAGTACCCACTTAAAATTCTGACTGACAAGTAGCTAGAAGTAGCAAACTATAAGTGTTGGGATTCAACGTATAGTCTACCATGCCATAAAATAAGTTATTACCTGCCGAGCTGAGTGCTTGAGCAAAATGGAGTGACAAGGAAATTCATGCTTATATTGTACCGATGCCGGCACTAGCAACTATGTTTTGATACAAGAGTAATAAGGACGAAATGATTAACAACATGCTAAATTTGATTTCATGTGTGTTATGTATATGTTGTTGATTCACAGTGACCTTGATGTTATCAAACTGTTTATCGATAGTCGTATCTCATTAACTTTTCTTTTAAATTTTATAATTCTCCTTTCCCTTACAAAGTCTTTAAGACTCACCCTCCTTATTATTCTTTATTTTCTCATATAGGATTGACTGAAGGATATGGAATTCTGGCCTAAGCTGAAGAGAAATACATTTTGTATTAGATCAAGTGGTATATGTGTTTATGGGTTCCCTAGAATGTTATGTGTTAATTTAGAGATATTTTGATATGTCAAGTCTGAATTTGCGAGGTATTGTAATGCGTTAAGTTTGGATTGATTATCAGCAGTATGTACATATAATGATGAACGTTGTGGGATCCCTGATGATATGTACATAGTACTTTTGTTTTTGATACTTAAGTGGAAGGCTGTTGTTGTCTCTAATAATTTTGGAAATTTTTTTTCTAATTGATCTATTGACTATATTAACTTTCTCTAATCTTTTGGGATAGTATGAATTATTTTCCTTTGAGTTGATTTGTACTTTAAGACTAAACTAATGGGTGTCTCAACTTGGGTATTGTCCCGAGAAGGGATGCCACAAAGTCATAATCTAAATACTTAAAGTTTGAATTTTTTTACCAAAAGACTTGACAAAATACTGAATTGGAGTTTTGTGCATTGCAACTCACAATTTAAATACTAAAACTTTGAATTTTTATACCAAAAAGACTTACCCAGAATATTAAATTGGAGGTTTTGTGTACTACAACTCACAATTTTGAATACTGAAAGTTTGAATTTTTGTATCAAAAACACTTGCATAGAATACTAAACTTGAAGCTTTGTGCACTACAACTTACAATTTAAATACTAAAAATTTTAATTTTTGTACAAAAAAAACTACACAGGTTAAAGTTGGCACTACATTTCAACAACTTACAATTTAAATACTAAAAATTTTAATTTTTGTGAAAAAAAAAACTACACATGTTAAAGTTGGTACTACATTTCAACATATATAATTAAAATTCAAGTACTACAAACACAATAGGAAGTACTGAAAGCTTACATTTTGGTACAATAATTACTTACAGAGAATATTAAAAACTAAGGTTTTGGTACTGGAACCACAGTTTGAGATACTAAAATTTTAAATTTTTATGCTAAGATTACTGACACAAAATACTACACATACCTTATGCTAATTTTATTTGATCAACAATAAAAACAAAAATACTTTACCCCCTTCGTACAACTTATAATTGAAATAGCATTCCTGAATTTAATTTACAAAATTCCTAGGGTTGTTTCTTTGCCTAGAACATCCAAATGATTAAATTCAATCGTGATGATGCACCAAGCTTTGGATTTTTTTTAACGAAAACCATGATGATGTCCTTATTAACAAACTTATAATCGAATTTTATATATAATTTCTTATGTTTTTGCAAAATATGTAGGCAATTAGTAATAAAAATAAATACCCATTTTGTGGATTATATAAAAAATATTATATTCGAATTTTCTCCAAAATTTGAAATGAGTGAATTTAAAAGGATGCCCATAATCAAATTAGGGTTCATAATAAACAAAACCAATATATATTAACTAAAATGATAGGCAACATAAACAAATTTTAGGATTTTTTTTTTCAATCTCACAACCACAAAATCTCAATGAAAATAAAATATATTATTGCAAAAATGAAGTGCGTTATCTAACCTTTCAAAATATGGTCGAAACTGAAAGTTTTCTTCTTGTTGGCAACAGTAATGGCAAATAGCAAGTTGGAGAGATGAGGTAAACCATTACATAAAAAAATAGAGATGAATAACTAGTGACAGTTTTTGAAAATGGAGGAAAATGAAAAGTGAAAGCATGAAAGGAAAATAAAAAAGCATGGAAGATAAAAAGAATATTGAGTATTTTGTAGTTTGAAATTGAAGTCATGGGCATTTTAGTATTTTTGATCCCACCAAGGAGTGGAGTTTAAATTGAACTTTGAATTGGGGAGTTAAATTAAGAAAAGGGTGGGTGGGGACTGAACACTAAAGTGAAAATGGGTTTGGGGATTTATGGCTAATTAACCGTATAAAATATTAGATTTTGTTTTAAAAATAAATTCTTAAATTATTTTTATAAAATAAAATTTTAAAACTTATAAATGTTGATAATAATAATTTTGCACATAATATAGCTAAATTAAGGGAGTTCTTTTAAATTTTAAAAATAAGTTAACTTCTTATTTTTTTAAAAAAAAAAGAGTTTATGAGATTTTAATATTTTATTTTGATAACTTATAAGTTCGTTTTTTGAAAAATAAAAAAATGAAACGCTTTATGACATCTTATAAGATATTTGACAAACTTATAAATTCATTCAAACATTGATACAATATCATGGACTTGAATTTGAATATTTTGTTAGATTTACGATTAAAAAAATAACTTTAAATGTTTAGAATATTTTATTTTTTAGTATGATAATAGTTATGGTATTCAAGAGATGTAATTGTGAGGGACTTCAGACGAGTGCTTATAATCGAGACAAACTTCAAATGAGATTTGTGTAATTTTTAATAGAGAGCAAAAAGATTATTTCATTAAAGAAAAAATTAGAACTTTCTGACTGCCATAAATCTTACGAGAGGAAAATATCATTTCAAAATTTTAGGAAAAACTTATATTTAAATAAAGCAACTTAAACAATTAAACATCTTATCCCCATACTAAATGTGCAGTGAATGTGACCACCCAACACGACTGAATTCCGTTACGACAAACACGCCATACCTAATGACATCAATTTATTTCCCCGCCCCGCCCCGCCCTTTTGAAGACTGTTTACTTTGGGGGCCCTCTTTTGGTGACTGACCCCAATATTAAGGCCAATTCGAATTTCTTGCCAAATAATGATAGTTTAACGAAAAAATCTAATTGCAATCTTCAAATCACGCTATCAACAGCATGTATAAATTATTATAATCAATTGATATATATATATATATTTATTTATTTATATTTGTTTTATTTACATATACATACATGCAGAAAATATTTGTTAAATTTAAAATTGAACTACACATTTATAACAATATTATTAAGTTAATTGATCACATAATAATATCAATTTTTAATTTATGATGTCAATATATTTTCATTCAATGGTATAAAATACATATTGGTACATTTTTAAATGAACGGTACAAAATTTTCTTTAATGCACACTTAATTTAGCTAAACCCGCATGATAATTGTGAGAAAGTCAATTACTTTTTTATTTAATTAATTCATTAATTCATTTAACCAAAGTCTATTCACAGATTTTAACAATGTATTGTGTGCTTAAAAAATCACTGAATAAAACAGTTTTACTACATAAAGGCTTAACTTGAGAAGAAAGAAATCAGAGACCTCTTATTTTGGGTTGGCTACGGTTCAATAACTATGCTTTCGATTTAACATCTTATATCTTTTAAAATGTTGATATATGTACAAATAATTCTTTTAAAAATAAAATAATTTTAAATATGAAATTTTGAAATTGTCCTTATCAAAAATTGATATGCAATTAAAAATTAAAAACTTAAACAAATGCAAAAATCCTCCATTATCACAGATAAGCCGGTAGAGGAGCCCAGCTGGACCAAAATTTATGTGGAAGAAAAACAAAAAAGAACAGAGAAGCAGAGAAAATGGAGAGTTGTTGAGCATAGAACCCCACCATCAATGTTTTCAAAATCAAATCAGACAAAGAACCAGCGACATTATTGGTTACTAATTCAATTGATTCGATAAGTGGGATTACTAGTTCGACCGGCATAACATCATAATAATGTAATAATTATATTTAATTTTATAAATATATATAATATTTGAATATTAATAGAAAATAAAACCTTCAATGCTATAGAGATAATATTATTTGAAAAATTTTCAACTTAATTATTTTTAAATACGTTTTTAGGGGGGAAAATGCTATTTTACAATTAGTCAACTATAATTACATAAAAAATAATGTTTCACATTAATTTAAGTAATCATTCATTTCATACTTCAACTTCAAATAAAAATAAATTCCTCTACGCTAATATTCAACATAATTTAATAGAGATTAAACAAAATAACAAATTAAAGATAAGTATTCATTTACATATAACTACCATATCATTAAATTTTAAGAAAATAAATTCATATTTCAAAAATTTATATATCCTAATTTTTAATTATCGTCTTCAACTCATAATTTTTCTCATATTTTTTATAATGTTTTTTAAAATTAACTTTTAAATTTTCAAAAAAAATGAAACAATAAGTTAACTGATGATCATCCGATTGAATCGGTATCAGTTTAATAGATTTTTGATTGATTTTAACTAATTTAAAAAATTATCAATTTTTATATTTTAATTGATCTGAGTTGACCTCTGGTCCAACTGACCTATTCGATTCAATTTTTAAAACATTGCCCATCCCACCATCGCCTCTCCTGCCACCCAACACTTCCCAAAAAAAAGAAAGAAAGAAAAAGACAAAAAAAAAAAAAAGGAAAACAGGTTCTACCTAGCGCTGTAGCAAAGGTGGAGCTTCTGTTTTTTTTTTAAGCTTCATGAATTGAGTTGAACTATTTGAGCTTGTGGGGGTTAGCTAAAAACAAAATAAATATTTGATTTACAACCAACTGATAAATAAAAGTTAGATAACTTGACGGGATAGTTTTCAATCAAAGTCCCATCCCACCGTGCGCTGCCTGTGACTAAATACTGCTACTTATTTATTATCATCGCTGTTGTTGGTTTACCAGGCAAAAAAGAAGAAGAAGAAGAAGAAGAAGATTATTACAAATAAAAAGAATGTGTTTTAACATTCTAGTGACTATTGTAAATTAAGGGGGTATTTGACTAAATTTTTTTACAAGATCCTACAATTTTTTATAAAATTTATATTTTATAAAAATATTTTTAAAATGTATAAAATGTTAGATTTTATTTTTAAATAAATTATATTAAAGTATTTAGATAAAATAAAATTTTAGAATTTATAAATATCAGGAATGACAATTTGTAGTTAAAATGACTAAAATTAATAGAATTTATTAAGATTTTGAAAATAAGTTAAAATGTTCCTATATTTTTATTTTTTTTAAAGAATTTGTGAGATTCTAAATCTTATTTAGAATCAAATAGACTTGTATTAAGAAAAAAATTTATTAAATACTTTTTGATATCTTATAAGTTATTAAATATCTTATAAAATATTTTAAAAAGTTTATAAACTCAACTAAATACCATTTGAATAATCTGATTTCAGATGTGAACGCTTTTCTTTTATTTATCAAATCAATTTTATCCTTTTTCAAAAGTATTTTAATAGATAATATTCAAACCGTTGACATATAAAAGCTTTCAAATTATTTTTCATGTGACATAGGCGAGCTTGAGAAAGGTGGAGACCGCGATTATTTAATAGTATGGTACTAAAAGTACCACTCAAGGACCACACACTTTTCAGTTTGCAACTTGGCGTCGCTGAAATATGTCATCAAAGTCCTATGAAAAAAATAGCACTAATAATTTTAATCAACTTAAAACTTCGACCTTGTTTGGTTTCATTTTTATTTTCATTATTTCTAAAGTTTGAAAAATTAATAAGTAGAAATAAATTAAAAATAAATTTTTATTTGAATAAATTACCAGAAAAGTAATGATTAAATTAATTTTAATAGGTTGTACAAGAAGAGAGATAGAAA
The DNA here is from genome assembly GCA_014898725.1 of Jacaranda copaia. Classification (NCBI taxonomy): domain Eukaryota; kingdom Viridiplantae; phylum Streptophyta; class Magnoliopsida; order Lamiales; family Bignoniaceae; genus Jacaranda; species Jacaranda copaia. Next base: position 611,195 of record JACGDI010003185.1, read on the forward strand.
TAATGGAATACAGAAAAGATATATAAATTATTGGAAGAATATATTTATATTATTTTATATAACAACAGCGTGGAATCCAAAATTATATAATTTTAATTCTAATTGTGCAATTTTGGCCAAATAGCAAATTTTTAAAATTTTGAACATTTTAATTTATTTAAAAGAAATTCTTTATTTGTTATTAAATTTGATATTATTTATTCCTTTTAAAGATATTTGATTTTTTGAAATCATTTTCTTGATTAGAACAATATTCTTTATTTATCTCTAATATCAAAAGATAATTGCATTTTATCTACAAATTCTTTTCCATCTCTACTTTTAATATGTGGAAGATTTCTTAATCATTTGAACTTTATAATTTGATAAATTTTTTGTGATTTCTTTTATCTTTAATAACTAATTTATATCTATACCACTATATATAAAGTCTTTTAAAAGTCATTTCATTGTATTTTCAGGTTCTAGCATTTTGTTTACTCTATTCTTCATGTCATTTTCATTTTCTAGCATCTTTTTTTCTTCTATCGCTTTATGTGCATCTTTAGTTCATTATTCAAAGTATTTATTATTTATTTGATTTTATTGTTCACCCTTTTTTATCTTGTTTTCTTTTTGTTGGTTTATTTTAGGTACATTCCATAATAGAAAGAGATTTTTTGGATTTTAATGCTATAATTTTCTTTTCAACCTAAGAGGGTGTTTAGCTAAGTTTATTTTAAACATCTTATCAGATGTTTTTAGAATTTATAAGATGTTAAATCTTATTTTTAAAATAAGTTGTTGAAGTGTTTGGATAAAATAAGATTTTGGAACTTATAAGATATTAATAATGATAATTTTGTAATTAAAGTGTTTAAAAATAAAGGAATATGTTAAGATTTTCAAAATAAGTTAAGATTTTCTTACTTTTTCTAAAAGTGCTTATAAGTTCCAAATATCTTATTCAGAATCTTATAAGCTCATTTATAAAAAAAATTACCAAACACATTTTATGAATTTATAAGTTATTAAACATCTTATAAGATGTTTTAAAGAGTTTATAAGTTCACCTAAACACCCTCTAAATAAAGTCTACCATTTAACTTTTATTACTATTAAATTTGTAAATTTCTATATTTTTTTGTTTACTACTTAGTTTATGTTATCAATTCATTTATTATGATATTTATTTATTGCGCTTAATATTTTTAATTTAATTTAACTTTTATTAATTACATTTTTCTCCTTACCTATTGATAAATTTTGTCATTTAATTTTTATTTTATTTAAATTATTATACATTTAGCATCCTTTTACTCATTTTTTGAATTATGTTATCAATTTATTGTTAAATTTTGAAATTTTTTAATTTTTTTTTTTTTGCTCATCTAAGTTCATAGTTTTATAGGATGAGATCTATTTTTTTTTGTTTTAATATTTTTAAAATTTATTTCACTTTTTGAATATTTATAATTTTAGCAGTATGTCATTTAATTTTATTTTATATTCATATATTTGTAATTATGTATGTATAAATATGTAAAATTCAAACTCTTTTTAAAATTTTATATACCACATCAATATATATTCTTTGATCATTTTTGATATATTTAAAAAAATTATGAGATGGTTATTTTGATAGAAAATACACCTCTTAACTTTTTAAGTTTATAACTCTAGACATTATCTAGTCTATCAAAATATGTATAGTTTTTTTTTTTTTTTTTTAATTTTGATTGTTTGAAATGTTAATAACTTTTTTTGTTATTCACGTTTTTTTGCTATTTGCGAAATATGATATGAAAATTCAATTGCATTCATACAAAAAAATTGAGAATGAACATAATAATTTATTTTTTCCATATTTTATTTTACATTCTAATTTCATCCTCATATCCTATCACTAATTCATAATTAAAATTCATTTTGAGCTTACAATTACTTTATCAATTTACTTTGATTTTAGCTTTGCATTACTAAAATCAAACTTTTTGACTCCACTTAATAATTTGACAACTAAGCTATGAGTCAAATTAAAAAATTTCTATAAACTTACATATTAATATTGCTCTTAATTTTATAATTATTTTATATATTTATATTTATTTTTTATTTTTTATTTTATCTTCACTACCATAGTTTTGTCTTAACTTAATTGATTTTTAATCAAAAACTAAAATTAAATAAAATTTTCTAATCATTGACAACAAATATATTATTTAATTCTTTATATTTTAAGTTTTAACTTAATATATCGTCCTCTTTAAGTCCAAAATAATCTTAAAGTATTATAATTTTAAATTTTTTCAAACAACTTTCAAGCCATCAATCTTGTGTTATATATCATTCGCGTATATTTTTTATTTTTTAATGCAACTATCTGTCTGCTTTTAATCACATAATATTTTCTTTTTTTCAATAAAGTACATAATCATATTTATAGATTTTTATTTTTGGATGTTTTATTTTTTATTTTTTAACTTCTTGCTAAATAATTTTAAAATTTATTTTTTATGACATAATGTATATTAGATGTCTTTATATTTTGCAAACTTTTAAATCCTAAATTTTAAAATTTTAAGTTTAATTTTATTAATTACTTGATATTTTTAAAATATTTTTATTTTTATATTGTTATTTTAGTTATACTTATAATTCAATAATTATATCAATATTTAATAATTTTAAAGAATCTGTACATAGCACAAGGATAATGTTAGTATAAGTTATTGAAAAATATATTTTAAAAATAAAAATAAAAATAAAAATAATATTAGGTGAAAATGTATATAAAATAATGTATTTTATTTTTAGAATAATAGAAAATAAAAAAAGGGATATAGAAATAAAACCAAACGGGGCCTAGGCTCCTAAAAATAATGATGAAGCTAATTGCCCAATAGACCACCATAATGTCAGGCCACTCATCCACCAACCCCACTCATCATACTCAACGAGCTTCAAGCTTTCTAACCAAATGGCAAATGAGTAAGGCTTTGTTTGGTTATGTTTTCCTAGACTAGTTTTATTTTGAGAAAATATAATTAAATATATTTTTATTTTTCATTTAAAATACACATTTTTTAATATATACATGTATGTATATATATATATTATATTTTATTATTATTCTAATATTAAAAAATTCACTTAATTTCATTTTTACCCTAAAAACTCAATAAAAAGGCATTTATTTGACTGTTATAATAAAAAATATTTCTTTTAAAATATAAACAAACATACAAAAAAAATAACTTTAACAGTCTTCAATAATTTATTTTTCTAAAATACGTAATAAATATATAATAAAATCAAACCAAGAACATAACCAAACATTCCCTTAGTAATGTAATTGCTTTTGTTGTTTTAGAGTTTTCTTTATTATTTTTCCCAAAACAAAATAAATATTTTTAAAATTTTTTAATCATGTCAAATTACCATATGAATAGAAAATTATAATCTATCTCAATATAAATATATTTATTAGCTATTATATTACTATAAAAATAACATGTAATTATATGATTATGACATAACCAATCAAATGAAAAGTACATAAAAAGACATTTGTATTAAGATTAATAAACACCCCCGCCCCCCAACACTGAAAAAACACACACGAAGAAGCTACCTATCGTTTTATTCTGCATACATTCTTCATAACCAATAATATTCCTTTTTTTTTTCTTCACAACAATATGAAATTAATTTTGTAACTATGGCCATAAATTATAACTATAAATTTTCGTGGTAAATATAATTTTTTTTAAATAATAAACAACAAAAATTATTAGTTATAAATTCATAATCTTATTGGTTGAAAGCACAACAAATTAGTTATGCATTCTTCATAAAAAAATTAATATATATCATTAATTCATTCTATGTAATTGATAGTAACGGAAATTAGTTATGAGAATATGTACTTTAAATTTAAATTTGATGAGGTAAATTTTGTAATTAAAATTTAAGAATTTATAGCATTAATGATGAATTGATCACAAGTCACAACTGAAAGACTCCTAATTCAACCCAATTCTACCAACTTTCCCCAACTTTCTTCACCTTCGTTCAAACTCAACCGGTTTAATGCCTCGATGCGTCCTAAATTATACGGACCCGAGCTCCAGTATTTGTAAATTATTATTATTACTTAAAGGAAAAAAAACAACAACAGAAAAGCTGCAGAAATATCCTCAACGAAACAAGATAACATAAATAGAGACTGCATGTCTCCTTGCAAAAAATAAATTGGCATCAAAATTAGATATTTTATAAATGTTATGGTAATGATTAGGCCGCGCTCCACCAGCCGTGGGTGGAGTCTTACCGTAAATTATGGAGTCAACTTTTCTGGTAAGTGGTAACCAAGTTCCAGATCCCGGAAAGTCCCTTTTGCCTGTATTATGTAACCTAGTGAAAATAAATTTTCAGTTTGCTGCATTTTCATTTCTCTATTAGTATTAACTAATATCTTGATCGTGAGAACAAATTTCCCTCTTCTTGCCTCATCCCAAGAAAACAAAAGAGAAAAATGAGGGTTAAAAAAAAACACAAGAGAAGAGCACAACTAGAGAAGGTAAGCTGTTTGGCAAAGATGGAAAGACTAAAAATAGATGAGCAAAGGAATTGGAGCAGAAACTCCATAATTTAACAGGATCATTCAATTCTTTACACATCTGTACTGAGAAACAATGTTGTCGAGAAAATTACTAAGATATAGAAATACTTAAAGATAGGAAAAGAATCACAGGATTAGAGAGAATAAAAACAAAAAAAACAAAAGGCAACAATTGGTGCTGCTACCTAATAATAAAAATTCACATGAATAAGGAATTGACCAAAAATTAAAAAGAGAAAAGAGAAGCCCCACCCACACCTCCAAGAAACATACCTGCAAAATTAATCTCCAAAGATTTCAATTTGGTTGCAAAGAGAAATCAATAATCACGATCTCAGTAATCGGGCATGAGCTGACTGATCTTGCCTTCATCATTGGCCATTTTCTGCTCCGTAACTCTTAACCAAATACAAACTGCGGTGAAGCTGAGGACCAAGCTCACGAACCCACTCCCAAGCCCGATCCCCACAATTGCCAAAACCGAAAGCGCTCTACTTTTCATGGGCGGCAACGGGTACCCGTAAAGACCCTTATTCCCTTCGTAAGAGCTAGCATTGAATCGGGGCAAGTTACCGCTCCGGTTTCCTAACGACGCGGGTATAGGCCCGGAAAGCTTGTTATTGGACACATCGAAAACTGAGAGTCTAACCAACAGCCCGAGCTGCTGTGGAATAGGGCCCGAGAGCTGGTTATCGTGGAGATCGATTACATTTAAATAAGCGCACAGCGCTAATTGCTGAGGAATAGGGCCGGAGAGGCGGTTGGAGGAGAGATTGAGGACGGCTAAATTGACCAAATACTGTAGGTCCGGTGGAATCGGGCCGGTCAGTTGATTTGAGGATAGGTCGAGGGCCTGTAAATTGGTGCAATTGGAGAGGAAAGGAGAGATTGTGCCCTTGACAGAGAGGTTGGGGAGAGAGAGCTTGTAGATGCGGCCATTGTTGCAGGTGGCGCCTTGAAGGAAGGAGGTGAATCCCTGGCATGGGTTGGCGAAAGTAGCTCTAGTCCAGTTCTGCAAATTCTTGAAGGGGTCCTCCAAGGATTCGCTGAGGCGGGTTAGGCACCGCTCATCGTTGGGATCCGCCGCCACAGAGAAAACGAGCAGGGCCACGGCCAGCAGCTGGCCCCAAATACCCATCTAGCACATACAGGGCACACAAACCGTTTGTTTATTTTTCTGGAGTATTGGCAGGTTGGAATTAGAGTCTGCTGATTAAGATAATGCTCTTTAACGTTCGAGAGCAGAAGTTGAAGACCGATGAGTGATTAACTAATAAGTTGTATTATCTGGTTGCTTCCTAGCGTCGAGGTGCATGTTAACATGGCAAGAAACCATGGAAAAACGCTTGGTTGTTTTTGCAATTTAGTGCGTTTGCGTGTGTATATATATATATATATAGGTCACATTGGCGATGGAGGACCTGGGGGTGGGGAGTGGGTGGCACTAAGCCATTAAAAACTGTTGTCGGTTTGGTGAAAATGAAAGTAGCGACACGAGTGAGGGCGAGGCTGGCTGTGCGAAAGGCGTGTTGCAGGGGATAGAGACGGCGACAGCACCCAATCTTGTCTCAAGGGTAGTATTGGAATTCGGCGCTTTTTCACTTTGAAGGCTCGGATTGAATGCACGGAGCAGGGTCAAATTTTTATAGTTTTATGTAAAAGCTTGCGTACGGAGTTGCACTTGTGTCGGTTATCAATTGGTACATCATGCTAGGACGCGTCTCTCTTCTTTTATCCGTTGCTGTATAGAGAGATTTATATATGGGTATTACTAACCCAAAATTTAATATTAATTTTTATTGTTAAATTGGTTGAAATGATATCAATTTTCTCTTGTAAGGGAGAGGACTAAAAAATTCTCTTTGAATTGAAAACATCTAAATGTGGATTCATAGATTGAATTCGCGGGCACAAACTTATCGCAACACAAGTCACATACAATGGAATTGCTGAATTAGTGATGACGACCAACATTGTTATGTGAAATTGGAGTTTTCGTTGGGAATTTAGCAGTTTCACAACTGCAAATTTAGTTGAGCACATGTGAATGAATTATGCATACTTGAATTCAAGAAACTTTTCAACTAAAAAACAAACTCCAGAGCTATCTTTCATTGATACAAATTTAGAGAGTGTTTGATTATTTTGTTCTGTCACAACATAACCAAACATACATCTATTTTTCCTTCAAAATACCTGATGAATAGATTTCTTGTATGTATAGCTCTTGTCTCCGACCAGAGAGGATGGTCAACCAGAAAGTTTGGTATGAATAAAGGGAGAAAAGAAATGGGTCGAATCTTGCAACAAGGGAACAAGCCAGGCTAGCCGAGACGGTCCTCGACTAAGACCCTCAAATACTTAAGTCAGTATATGTTCGACCAAAAAATAATTTGACGGAGTAACGGCTTAGAGAGCAATGAAAAACATATCTTTGACTCTAGGAAGAGGGTATTTATAGTACTTGGTGAGAAATAGAAACAACGATTTTCTCCTCGTTGTGGTCTAGTCTTTCCCATTCTGAATTGGGGTATAATGGGTCTTTTCGACCTAGTTTGCCACCATGCTTACGATCAGCTGGCAACAAGGGGCTCTCATACTATCATTATTACAGAGGTGATGGATTGATATGGCTTTTAAATGTGGATATAATGTTGGTTCGGCCACATTAAATGTAGACGTGATTGGTGGCAAATGCTACAATTAATGCTACAATCGCCATGGACGTTGCAACCATAGTGATGATGCATGGATCTGTCGCCACATGGCAGCCTCCCCATGAGGTATTGTCCCTCCTATGCTCAGTTGACCATTCGGTACATGTCGTCCGGGCAGAGCAAGGGGTTTTGTCCTGAAAAGGCGCCTCGAAGGGAGGAGAGGGTCCAGCTGCTTATATGCTGGTCAAGACCCCCTCTCAATCCAATGTGGGACAAATGCCACACATATCATCAGCCCCCCAGAGGAGGGCTTGACAGGCCATTCGCTACATGGCGATCGGACCTGCATGGGTCACCAAATGATGATGCATGGATTTGTCGCCACATGACAGCCTCCCCCCGAGGTATTGTCCCTCCTACGCCCAGTTGACCATTCGATACATGCCGTTCGGGTCAAGTGGGGGGTTTTGTCCTAAAAAGGCGCCTCGAAGGGAGGAGAGGGTCCAGCCGCTTATATGCTGGTCAAAATCCTCCTCTCAATCCAATGTGGGACAAATGCCACACATATCAGATAGAGCCTCTCAATTATACCTAGCCAAGGAAAATGAAGTTGGGTCATGCTAGCGGCCGCAACAAACTAATTATTATGTCTTTGTAAGGCAACTTATAGTTGTGCTGAGATTTGGTCGCTTGTGATTTGCATAAGTTGTGGGATCATCAAAGTCACCACTTGCTCCAGCTCTGGTTGAGAGCTAGGTTCTACTAGATCTGGACTTGCTGTGGTGTTGTGGTGGAGAGGGTGATGGGTGCGGTGATCTGCATTCACTTTATCTTTCAAATGTGGTGCGCCTATTGTTCATCATTTTCTTGATTGCGAATTCAAGTTTCATTCTGATTGTGCCAATGATGAAGGGATTTTTTGTATGTATAGCTCTTGTCTTCGACCAAAGAGGATGGTTGACCAAAACATTTGGTATGAATGAAGGGAGAAAGAAAGTGGGTTGAATCCTGCAACAAGGGAACAATTGTCAGGCTAGTTGAGAAGGTTCTCGCCTAAGACCCTCCGATACCTTAAGTTAGTATGTGTTTGACCAGAAAGTAATTTGACAGAGCAACGACTTAGAGAGCAATGAAAATCATACATTTGACTTTGGGAAGAGGGTATTTATAGTACTGGGCGCGAAATGGAAAAAATGGTTTTCTCTTAACTGTAGTTCAATCCTTTCCCATTCTATATAGGGCATAATAGGTCTTTTCAACCTAGTTCACCACCATATTTATGACTAACTGGTAATAAGAGGCGCCTATACTACCATTATTGTGGAGGTGGTGGATTAACATGGCCATCAAATGCGAACATAAGTGTGCTTCAGCCACATTAAAGTGGGCGTGACTAGTGGTAGATGCTGCAATTAATGTTGTGGCCACCATAGACGTTGCAACCATAGAGCTGCTCGATTGTACCTAGCCAAGGAAAATGAAGTCATGAACCTTTGCGGGCATCATTGTACGTCTACTCAACTGCTTCTAGTCGATAATTTTGTTGACATCATTGAGGTCAACACTTTTGATATTAGGCACTCACATATAGGCTCAACTAGCTGAATTGGGTTTGATGCCGATATTGGACACTAGGCCATCTTTATTGGGCTCATCCAACATACTTATATCAATGCCAAAATAAGTTTTTTCAGAATACCCTCTTCTATTATTTATTAATCTGAAAACTTCCCCATTTTCCATTTATATATATATTTAATATATATATTCTATTATTATTCTTATAATAAAAAAATACTTAATCCATATTCACTCCAAAAACTCAATAAAAAAACATTGAATTGACCGTTACAGTTAAAAAAATATTTTCCTCTAAAATATAAACAAACATACCAAAACTTTCTAAAATAATTTTTTAATTATTTTTCAAAACATAACAAAACACCCATTACATTTTACAGCGCAACTTTTATATTCTCTAATCCTATTTTCATTATTCATCTCCCAAAATACATATTAAAATCACACAAAAACAAATAACTAGATATTGCCTTAGATTTTTTCACACCACATTTTGATTTCAAGCTCAATTGTTTGATCATTCAATTTCGTCATG
>JACGDI010003200.1:7357-22764 GCA_014898725.1 Jacaranda copaia
GTTGGGCCTGTTGGGCTATCCCATATCACCTTTAATCTTATTATACATTGATGGAATTAACTTTAACAATGAGAAAGGACAAAAAGAAAAACTAAAACAACCATAAAATATTCTTCGAATAGTAGAAGCACACTCAATATCGTCTCAAAGAAGCCGGCTTCACTGAGCCATGCAAATCACTCGACTTTCAATGTTTTCCCAATATCAATCACAAAACGGTACTTCACATCGGCACTTGCCAGCCGCTCCATCGCCTTATTCACATAATCTATGGATATAATCTCCACTTCTGGCAATATATTATGCTTTGCCGCAAAATCAATCATCTCCTGTGTCTCTTTCAGCCCTCCAATCAAACTTCCCACCACCGTCTTCCGCGCCGCAAGCAACGAGAACACCGGCAGCTCAAGCGGCTTATCTAGCACACCCAACACCACCAGCTTCCCATGCGGCTTCAACAGGCCTATCAATGGAAGAATAGGGTGGACTGCAGAAACAGTGTCAATTATTCTGTCTAAGGTACCGGCCGCTGCTTCCATTTCCACCAGCTCCCGGCTTACCAGAAAGGCGTCTGCGCCGATGGTTTCAATGGCCTCCTTCTTTTTACTGATGGAGGTGCTAATTACCGTTACTTTTGCTCCGAAAGCCTTGGCAAATTTGACTGCCACATGGCCCAGCCCGCCAAGCCCAACTACGCCGACGTGGAGGCCCGGCTTGTCGATCCCGAAGTATCTCAACGGACTGTAAGTCGTGATCCCGGCGCAGAGTAAAGGAGCGCCCTTATCGAGAGGGAAGTTTTCCGGCCAGTAAATGATGAAGTGTTCATCCGCCACCATTATGTCGGAGTAACCGCCATAAGTGGTGTTGCCGTCGGCGTCCACGCTGTTATATGTGAACACCTATGAAGACAATTTTACACAAAGTCGTTAGCAACCAACCAAAATGTTTCAAGATTACCAAAATATGTAAATCAGAAATTCAAAAAATCTAAACGATGAAATGGCGGCTAATTACCACTTTAGGGCAATAATTCTCGAGATCATCAGCACATTGATCGCATTTTCTGCATGATCCGACCAAGCAACCCAAGCCCACTTTGTCTCCGACCTTAACTTTCTCGACCTTAGACCCGACCTCGGTGACCATCCCGACAATCTCGTGGCCGAGTACAGCCGGGTAAGCAGTGGACCCAAAGTCGTTTTTGGCGAAGTGAAGATCCGAATGACAAATCCCACAATACAGCACCTTAAATTGGACGTCGTGGTCGAGGGTGGCCCGTCTGGAGAACTTGAAAGGAGAAAAAAACCCAGATGGGTCTCTGGCCGCCCAACCGATTGCCTTCACTGGATGCTCCATTTCCACCACTGCTAATTCAAAACGCTCTCTTTTATCCAAGGGAAAACTAGACAAATGAATGAAGTGGGCTAAGGTTGAAACCTGAAAGAGCTATAGATAAAGGTTAGTGTGGGACAACGGTGACTTCATCGATGAAGCAAATAATTTAAAAAGGTGGTAAGCTTTTCTGGTACGGCGCTGTTCGCATGTGAAATCTGGGTTGGGGTTTTCTACTTCCGACAAGGTCGTATCCATGGGATGAATTCCAATGAACAAAGTCTTGTCATCTATTAGTTTGTATAATTATATACATTATATTAACAACACATAATTAAATATAATGATTATATTATTCTTATTCAAAAACTAAATAATAATTTATAGTGAATTGGGTTGTGTACGGACTAATTTGATTAGAAAAGTCGAATGATCCAATGGTAATCTTTCTCGAGATTTGAAATCTGCAATAACAGCAAATGTCAACTAGCCGAGGTACCTCCGACGAAGGCATTCCGACACTTAAGTTAGTATGGTCGAGATAAGATAATCAAACATAAGATTAGGAGCGTATAGTGTATTTAGCATTACCTGGTGATATGGGATAGCCCAACAAGCCAATAGCCCCACTTAGCACAACATTAGTTGTGGAGCTAATTCATTTGATAACAACTATCTAATCGCGTAAATTGTTATCGACCATGCTCGACGGGGTGCATCATCTATTCTAGCTTGTTTTGCCATGAACCTAGTCGACCAACTAGGTCTGGTCAATCGTTGTCAACCCTAAGGCTCTCTCCGGTGCTGATTCAGATCCACACCGCATTTATTATTCTAACAAACAGCATGCCTCCGCATTAATGACATGTGACAGCCGGTACAGTCGTTGCCACTAACTCTGCCACCAACCCTATCACCACATTTGGCAAAGAGGCGCCTACTAGAGGTACTGTTCATCCTGAAAAATAGGAGATTTTACCATCTGGAATAGTATTAAGATTTGAAATGACTATTAACCCCTTGGGAAGGACTTAAGTCTACTACATCTGATAAGGGCACCTTCGACATATCGTACACCAGGAGAAGGCCATAAATACCTCATAGCCAATTATGCTCTGGGTAATGCCAAATACATTATAAGCTCTCCATACTCTGTTCGATTAAGCTATTTCGACCAAAACTGACTTGAGCGTCGAATTACCCTAGCTGGGAGCACCTCGGCTAGTTTAACGTGTGTTGTTATTACAAATCTCAGACTTTGAGAAAAATATTAGTTGAATTACTTGACCTCTCTTGTCAAATCTACCTAAACAATACCTTTTCACTATATACAGCTTTCTACCTCATCATTTTTAGCGCCGTTTGTGGGAAAACTTAAGATTGCAATGAGAAAATGATAAACACACGCAGAGCTACATCTAGAAAGGAGGAGAATAAGAGGTCCACATCTTCACCTTCCCTTCCACCTCAACAAGGTGTGCATGCTCAGGCCCCAGCGGCCCTCAGGAGTAAGTGGTGACGTTAACCATGCCCCAGTTAATGCAGCTGATAAGCTAGCAAATCTCTGCTTAGATTTCAGTCCAGTTGTCTGCCGCGTTAAATAAGCACACCGCAGTGCCCACCCCTGTCGCTAGTGCCACCCCTCAGCTGTCTTTTCTAGAAGATAGGTCTCCCTAAGACTGTTATAGCCGCCAAGAATCTAGGCGACTGCCCACCTAACATAAACCTAGCCCTAGACGCCCTCAAAAGAAGACGAGGTGACCAGAATTATAGGAAGAGGTTGCAGACTCAGTGGATCACGTTTGACCTAATCGAGCCCCGCAGTGCAATAGGGTCGAACACTCCAAGCAAAGCTACCATGAAGACATCGAGGAATAAATGGACCTCACAGCTTGACCTATTCTAGCCCCGCAGTGCGATGGGACCGAGCGTGCGAAGCCAGGCCTCAATCAAGAGGAATGGAAAGAAGTGTCTCACCAAGTCTAATAGTTGAATAGGCGCCTTGATGAGATTTTGAGGAGAAATACCGAAAGAGCACCTAACCTGGAGGGCCCTTTGAGATCTCATCGAGACATAGGATCTCCTTTTATCCAAGATATTATCAATGAGTGCATTGTTGTCGACACGAAAGTCCCAACTGGTCTGTCGAGGTACGATGGATCAATGGACCCAAATGAACACCTAATGCAGTTCAAACACATGATATAGCTGCATAGGCACAATGAGTACATCCATGCCAAAATATTGGTAACCACGTTCCACGGCATAGCACTCGACAGGTTTGTAAAGCTTGAGCTATTGTCAATTTATTCTTATGATCAATTGTGCGATAAATTTTTGCATCAGTTTGCCAGTAGGAGGAAGGCGAAACTCCCCCACACCCATCTCCATACTGTAAAGCAGAACGAAGAGGTATCCCTCAAGGAATTCTTCACCAGATTCAACACAAAGGTTCTCAGGATCGATAACCCCGAGATTAAGTTATTAATTGATGTACTGTTGTTGGGGCTCAGACACAAGAAGTGCGCTAATGCTTTGGTACGAAAATGGCCCAGGCCAATGGAGGAGTTGCTTGACCTGGCTGAGAGATATATGACACAAGAGAAAATAAACAGGCTCAAATTTGGATCCTCTAAAGTCAACAAGAAAAAAAAAGAAAGAGATGACCAAAAATACAAAGAGAGAGACCAATCTCCCATAAAATGATTCCACGACTATACACCCCTCAACAACCCAATGAGGGAGGTCCTGTATACTATCCAGCATGATAACCTCCTCAAGAAATCCAAAAAATTGACGGAGACTGAGGCAATAAAAAAATCTAAGAAATATTGCCACTTTCACAAGCAAAAGGGACACGATATAGATTAATTCAATCTCCAAGATGAGATCGAGAGGTTAATTAGGTAGAGACACCTTAAGAAATACATAGCCATGGACTCCTAGGTCAAAGGGGGCAAAATCGATCGACTCCCCATAGAGAAAGGTCGGTTAGCTCTAAAAGAGAAGAAAAAGGAAAGAAACCCACCCATGAGGATCACCTGCCCATCCAAGGAGTTATTGATATGATTGTGGGAGGTCCCACTACAGAAGACTCAAAATTTGCTCAAAGGCAAACTCAAAGGAGGTTTGAGTCAGCTAAAGCCTCCCACGTCGAGATGATATTCTATCTCACGACGAGTGCAGAGCCCATCTCATTTACTGATGATGACTTGGCACACCTCGAAGGCAAGAATGTCGATCATAAAATAGACTGTTCGATGGTAGTTTCTGTTGAGATTGCCAACTTTGAAGTGTGCAAAGTCTTGGTCGATAATGGCAGCTCAGCCAATATCATTTTCCTCTCTACCTTAAAAAGAATGAATATAGGCCAGCTAAAATTTGAACCTGTGTGCACACCACTAATCGAATTTGGGGTATCAAAAATCATACTGAAAAGGTCAATCAACCTGTCAACATCATTTGGAGAGGCTCCCAAAAGGTGGACTTTGATGGTAAATTACCTTGTGGTCGATGTTCCATTAGCTTACAATGTTATCATAGGTCGAACCGCCCTCAATGACTTCTACACAATTGTGTCCACCTATCACTTGAAAGTTAAGTTTCCAACCTCAGTAGGTATAGGGGAACTTTTGTACAACATGAGGGAGGCCTAGAGATGTTACAATATTTCGTCGAGTCAAATGAGCAAAAATCTCGACCATAGATGAAGACCTCGAGGGACGCCCGTATAACAAAACCCGAAGAGTCTCAGGCTGACAAGAAATGAAAGTTTGAAGATACTAGAATGGAGCCTGTCAGGGATTTTAAGACTATTGAGCTCGAATAGGAAAACCCCGACAAGACGACCCGTATTGGAACTGATGTCTTTATATGGAAGGCATCTAACCTTAAGGGAATCGATCCCAATGTAATTATGCACCACCTTAATGTAAACTTCTCGTACAAACCAATTAGGCAGAAGATGGGGACGTTCAATGCGGAGAGGACACAGATCATCGAGGAAGAGACTAGGAAACTCCTAAATGCTGGTTATATTGTAGAAATTCAATATCCCTCTTGGATTTATCATGTTTTCCTAGTCTGAAAGAATGAGGGGTAGTGGCAGATGTGTAATAATTTTACGGATTTAAATAAAGTATGTCCTAAAGATCCTTATCCCCTAACTCGGATAGATTTGTTAGTTAATTCAACTATTGGTTGTGAGTTATTGAGCATGGTAGATGCATTTTAAAGCTATAATCAGATTTTCATGGCTCCCAAGGATGGGGATAAGACCTTCTTTGTGGTTCCTAATGAGCTATACTGTTTTCTGGTCATGTCCTTTGATTTGAAAAATATCGGAGCAACTTACTAGCAGCTTGTCAATTTTATGTTCAAAAAAAAGATTGGTAAATCGATGGACATTTATGTCGACGACATGATTGTCAAAATAAAAAAAGCTCAAGATCACTTGCATGACCTCAGTCACACTTTTGCGATCTTGAGAGCCTTTGGTTTAAAATTAAACCCAAATAAGTGTACGTTTGGGATTTGAGGAAGAAAATTATTGGGCTACATGGTCAACCAAAGAGGCATTGAAGCCAACTTGCAAAAAATCCAAGCAGTCCTTGACATCACCCTTCCAAGAACAGTCCGAGATGTTCAGAGGTTGGTTGGAAAAATTATAGCATTGGGAAGGTTTATCGCAAGATTGGCTGATAAGAGTTCACCCTTTTTCAAAATTTTTCAAAATGTTAGGAGATCGGGCTTCTAATAGACTGCCCAGTGTGATTAGGCGCTAGTCGAACTGAAACAGTACTTGGCCTCATCCCCCATGTTAGCAAAACCTGAACTGGGTAAAGTACTTTAGATATATTTGGCGGTCTCCACTGCGTCGATCAGCTCAGTACTGATCTCGACCCAAGATGGCAACCATTGATCAATCAACTATTATATCAAGTCACTCCACGAGCTAGAGCATAATTATTTGGAGATTGAGAAATTCGCTTTGGCATTAGGGACTGTGGCTCAAAAATTGCGACCATACTTCCAATCTCATTCTATTATAGTGTTGACCAACCAACCATTGAAATAAGTATTAATGAAGCTAGGTACATCTAGAAGACTAACCAAATGGGCAATCGAATTGGGATAATTCGATATTACTTTTCAGCCTCAAACAGCCATCAAAGCATAGGTCCTAGCCAATTTTATCGCTGAGTGAGTCAACCTGCCCGAAAAGGATCCCAAGACCCCTCTTGTTTGGACCATGCACGTCAATGGATCATTGACCACATTTGATAGAGGAGTAGGCATTGCTCTTCGCTCCCCAAGTGCAAAAGAATATGATTTTGCGATAAAGTTGGATTATATAGTCACAAATAATGAGGTAGAATATGAAACTCTTCTCACGGGAATGAGAATAGCGCTCGAGCGAGGGGTCTAACACTTGGTTGCAATTACAGACTCCCAGTTTGTGGCCAAGCATGTCGATGGAAATTTTGAAGCCAAGGACGTGATGATGAGCTGGCACTTGGCCGAAGTGAAGTAGTTGAAACAATCATCCAAAGAGGAAGCTCCATACAGAACTATTCCTCGAATTGGGCAGATGACCTCCCCAGCGTGTTATAGGCATACAGAACTATTCCTCGAATAGCCACAGGTCATTCCCCATACAATCTCATTTATGGATCTAAAGCAGTCATCCCCTCAGAGCTAATTCAACACACGACTCAAGTCTTTCATTTCCATCCACTAAGAAATACATCAAAGAGGAAGCTTGATCTCAAAACTATCAATGAGCATTGCTAAGAAGCCTACAATACTATACAACACTATAGGTCGAAAGTGGCCAAAACTTATAACAAAGGGGTCAAATCACGCTAATTTAAGGTCGGAGATCTCATCCTTAAGAAGGTTGAAGTCTCCAGGAATGTTGGCAAGCTCGACCTAAAATGGGAAAGACTTACACTATTGTTAAAGTATCAAAACATAATGCATATAGACTAGCCAATATGCAAGGAAAAGAACTCCCTCGCCCGTGGAATGCCATCAACCTCAGAAAATTTTACATTTGAGATTATGCTATACGGACCTTTAAAGTCTTTAAGCTTGAATAAAATTCCAACAATATTGATACGATTTAAAGTCATAGTCTTAATCAAACGGCTTCAGGCCGCCACGACTTAAGTCGACCCTGTAGTCAACGAATAAGCAGCTCATGCTGCCACTCAAGCAGCTTTAGGCCTCCATGATCTAAGTCGACCCTATAGTTGATGAATAAGTAGCTTGTGTTGCCACTCAAGAGGCTTCATGCTACCATAACCTAAGTCGACCCTATAGTCAATGAATATGTAGCTCATGCTACCACTCAAGCGGCTTCATGCCGCCACGACCTACGTCGACCTCGCAGTCGGTGAATAAGTAGCTCGCGCTGCCACTTAAGCAGCTTCACGCCACCACAACTCAAGTTAACCCTATAGTCAATGAATAAGTAGCCTCGTGTTGCCATTTAAGTGGCTTTATGCTGCCAAGCCCATAGTCGACCTTGTAGTCGACGAAGCAATGATTCCAAGAAGCAACACAACTTTAGCATCGAAATTAATCAACCCGCATCAATCATGTCAACCTCAATGGTTGACTCAGTAGTTGACCAAGAGGTATTAAAAATTCATGCAGTAGACAATGCTACTACGAGTCGACACGGTCGACAATAATCTTGTTCAGTTTTCTTCATTATGATGGGTTCAGTTTTCTTCATTATGATGGGTTCAGTTTTCTTCATTATGATGGCGATAGCCAGATGATTCATCAGTTATTCTCCACATTATTACGATAATTGCATTCGACGTGAAAATACTTAATAGCTATCTTGAACACGATAAGAGAAAAAGGAAAAGCAGTCTTTATTCCTCAACTAATTGAATGCTATTACAAAAAACAAAAAAAATGTACAAAAATATAAGCAGAAATGCCAGTTTAATTCTAGCTAGCACCCGCCTGGTCGCCCTCAGGCTATCCTGAGTCTGGGTCAGGCATTGCACAGGTAAAGGGTGAAACAGCTCGAGGAGGATTCAAAAGCCTTGTGACATCACTCATGAAGTTGGTTGAGCGCAGCACATACTGCGCCACGTCGACCTCTTCCTTTCTTAGTTGCACCACCAGGTCCTCAGTGAATGCGAACTCCTCGACCAACTGCTCCAACCTAGTATCAACCTCAGCCTTCTTCTTTTGAGCTTTAGTTAAGGGCTCATTAGGTATAGTGGTTGTGGCCTCTGTCTCTAGGACAGTGCTCAGCTTCACCTTCTTCAGGGTCAGGACTGACTTCTAACTTCTTATTCAAGGCCAGGCTTATCCTGCTCTTATCTTCATGATGAAAAGTATATCCTAGATGCTCGAGTTACTTTACAGACCTATGGAAGGCTTCCCGAGCATCGTCGAGAGATGCGACCACGCTAGCATCTTGAAAAGCAGTGCTAAGGATGAATTATTCAACCACTTCACGCCACATCCTTGGAAGATGACAATTGAAGGGCTTCTTTGCTTCATTGGTAATGGCCTTGAGCTCGACCAACACTGTAGCTCACTTGCAGGTCTAAGTGGGCCTTTTTTATTATAAAGTTTATCCAACTCCACTTCTCGACCACCTTGACCAAATCTTGGTCTTTGGAGTCAAGTTATCCTTGCAGATTGGCCACTTTTTTATTGAGTTACTCAACCTGGAGTTGGGAGGACTCGAGCTGCACTTTGATGGTCTCCATCTCCCTGCCTCTTTGTAACTCTTCTCTATCCACCAATACCAACTCAAATCTACAAAAAATATTGTAGTCCAATTGTCCCACCTAGTACATAAGGATGTTACTCTACAATCCTTTAACAAAGGAAAAATTCCATTAGAAGTGACCAAATTGGTACTTACCATGTTACAGTGGTAGGACAATGCTTAAATAACCCTGACTTGGTTGAGATTCATTAATTTTTGTTGGTTAGCTTCAAAGAGCCCTAACAAAAGCCACTTCAGAGCGCTGTCGCTCATCATTCCTCCCTAGATAATAGAGGTCGAGTCAGTTATCTCCTGGGTTGGGTTAATGGCGAACTAGGGAGTAAGCAGCTGGGGGAGTTTGAATAGTAAACTATTGCTGGGTTTTCCAAATAGGTCATAACCTGTAGTAACTTTCTTTTTCCCTTTGTCCGATGTAGCCTTTTTAGAGGCTAAGCCCCCTTGCTCGACCATTTTTCTTTTGCCCCATCCGATGGGGCTATTAAGGATAGGCTCTTATAGGTGAACAGACTCAGATTCTACTGCCTGTTCGATTTGTACGGGCATCGAAGTAGATGTCAATCGAGTGAAACTCGCTGGTTTTGCTTAAGCTCATTTCCATTGAGCAGCGACTGCTTGGTGATGCTCCTTGTTTCTCAGAGCTCAAACATGGGATTCAAATCGGCTCTGGGCCATTACTTCTTCTTGATCTGCATACATAGATAATATAAGTAAACATCATAATCGAGCAAGAACATAGAGTACCTATAATTACAATGGTTGATGAGAATCTCTATCTAGCCGATCGCCTTCAGACAGGTCGAGTTAGGCCGACGACAAGCCAGCCAATACCAAACACCTTTTCTCAGTCAGAACCGAGGCCTTCATATGCCTAAATTTAACTAAATTCCTAATAAATGTGTTAGGCCAACTAGGTGTTTGGTTCCCAGGCATATCCATAGGCCCTCTCCACCAATCCCTTGGAATGGTAAGAACCCCTAGCCCCTGAATATAGAAAAAATATTTTTTCCATTCTTGACAATAAGACGAGGTAGGGGATACTAAAAATTTTTAGTGGGGTCGAGCAGTCAAGTAGTAGAAACCAAATTCCTTGGTACTACCCGACTTTTGAGACATGGGTAGGTGAAATAAATTTGAAAAGTTGGCAAAAGAGGCTGGTTGATTATGTAAATGCATGAGCACGTCAAAACTATACAAGGTGTCAAAACAGTTTGGCAGTAATTAGGTTATGCAAACTTCCAAGTCTATTAGGAGGTCAACTATCGCTTGCGCGAGGAAAAACCTAAGCCCACATTTCAACCCTTCCTCAAACATAATTATACACGCTCAGGGGCATCGATGCATTCTGCCCCAAGCTCTTGGAACTAACAATTTGTACTCCTCAGGGATATGATATGTTGCCCTACTTCGTATCAGGTCGGCATGGGTTATTTTAGACGTTATTTTGGTATACTGGTCTAGGGTAAATAGTCAACCTTGGGTTGCAGGAACTTCGCTAGGGCTAGCCTCACCTTTAGAAATTGCTCTCACATCGCTCGAGCTACTGGAACTACTCAAACTTAAGCTATCACTTAATGAACTACTTGGACCGCTCTCACGGGACATTTTAGATACACTCCCACCCCTAGTTTCACCTTAATAAGCCACACTCTCGAACCTAGTGTCCTTGCTATCGAAGCTGGTAGACATTTTGTTGTAAAAGAAAATGGAGAAAAGAATAAATGGGTAGAGTAACGTACAGTGGATATTTGGCAAGCTCTAATCGTATAAAAGTAGGAAAACTTCAAAGGCAAGGATTTAACCAGGTATAGATTCAGCAAAAGTAAAAATAAGGGCATATATCCCCATTATTTATAAATGCTTATGCGCGGGAATCCAAGCATCAGTTATAATTACACCCTACCTCCATACACTTCATATTCTGTGAAGTAATCGGTGTATTAAATGTAGTAGAACAACCATAAATCCTAGTCGAGAACTCAAAAACCCAAATCAATTTAGCAAAACCCCAATTGAATATGGGTAACCACCGTAACTGCTTATTAACTCTCTATTCCTATTCATCAACAAGCTCAATTAGAACTGTAACTTAGGGAGAATCATGATATATGATTGCCCAACAGGCCAATAGGCCCATTTAGCACAACATCAGTTGTAGAGCTAATCCATTTGATAACAACTATTTGGTCGTGTAAATTGTTATCAACCGTGCTCGACAAGGTGCATCATTTATTCTAGCTTGTTCCACCATGAACTTGGTTGACCAGCTAGGTCTGGTCGACCATTATCAATCCTAGGGTTCTCTTTGATGTTGACTCAAATCCACACTATATTTATTATTCTGATAGACAGAATACCTCCGCATTAATGATATGTGACAGCTGGTACAGTCGTTGCCACCAACTCTGCCACCAATTCTGTCACTGCTTTTGGTATTGAGGCGCCTACCAGAGGTATTATTCACCTTAAGAAATAGAAGATTCTGCCACTTAGAACAGTACCAAGATTTGAAATGACTATTAATCCCTTGGGAAGGACTCAAGCCTGCTACATCTAATAGGAGCACTTTCGACATATCGTACACCAGGAGAAGGCTATAAATACCTCATAGCCAACCACGCTCCAGGTAATGCCAAATATACTATAAGCTCTCCATACTCTATTCGATTAACCTATTTCGACTAGAACTGACTTGAGCCTTAAAGTATCTTAGCCGAGGGCACCTTGATTATTTTAACATATATTGTTGTTATAGATCTCAGACCTCGAGAAGAACATTAGTTGAATTACTCGACCTTTCTGGTCAAATCTACCCAAATAGTACCTTTGCACTATATATTGCTTTCTACCTCATCACCTGTAGAGTGGCTGGCAGTGAGGTATTTGTAACCTTCCCCTGGTGGATGATATATCTAAGATGCCCCTATCAAATATAGAGGGCTCTTGTCCTTACTTGGGTGTTATTGGTTATTTTTAGTTCAGGTACTATTGCAGGTGACATCATCTCCTGATTTCTAGGGTGAACAATACTCTGGGTAAGCATCTCCTTGCCAAAGTTGGTGGCAGGATTGGTGGTAGAAACTGTACTGGGTGGCACGCACCATTAATGTGGAGACATACTGGTTGTCAGAATATTAAATGCGGTAAGGATATAAGTTAATGCCCGAGTTAGCACTCTAGTCGACAATCATCAAATAGATAAGGCAGTCAATCGGAGGAATGGTTGAATGGATGAAGCGGCTTGAAGCCTCCTGTTAGATATGGTTGAGGGCTATCCGCTTGACTAGACAATTGTGGTCAACTGACTCCGACCCAGCTAACTTCAGAAACGACATTGGGCTATGCATGTTAAGTGAGCTTGGGGGCCTACTTTGAGGTTGAAAACTTATTGGGTTAAGCCTGTTGGGCTATCCCATATCATGAGTCCCCTCCACTTGCAATTTTGATATAGCTCGTCAACGAGCAGGAGCAGGGAGTAGATAACTGAACGATGATTATGGCAGTTACATGATTTTATGATGGTTATGCATATTTGACCAGGGTTTTGAGCTCTCGATTGGGGTTTTTAAATTCTCAATTAGGGTTTTTGATGATTTTGTGTATTTAATACGCTAGTTACATCATAGAATATAAAGCACCAAAGGGCGATAATGCAATTATTACTGCTACTTGGGTTTCCACGTTCCAATGCCTATAAATATGGGGTAGAGACATCTATTTACACTTTTATTGAAATCTACTCTAGTCGAGTTCTTACTTTCCAAGTCTTCTATATCCTTCATACATTTAAAGTTTTCAAGCTACTCATTGTAAGTTCTTCTGCTGGCTTTTTCTTTTCTTTTATTTTTCTCTATGAAGATGTTTAGTGCTTTAGATAGTATGAACACTATGTCCAAGGGTGTAGCATTTTAGGGGAAAACTGAGGTGGAAAGTGTGTCTAAAAAAACAAGTGAGAGTAGTTCTGATAGCTCATCGAGCAACAGCTCAACCTAAAGCAACTTGAGCAGCTTGAGCATTGAAAGGGTTGTCTCTGGGGGTGAGGCTACCTCAGTGAAGTGCCTACATCATGTGGTCAGTTATTCACACAAGACCATTACAACAAAATAATCTCTAAAATAACCTCAGTTGATCTGGTGTGAATTGGGGAGATGTACCATATCCCTGGATAATATGAGCTTTTGGTGCCTAGGGCTCAAGGTAGGATGCATGGACCTCTTAGAAGATGTATAACGGTGTTTGAGGAAAGGTTATGGTATGGCCTTAGGTTGTTTTTAGCCCAAGCAATAGTCAACCTCTTAGTGGGCCTCAAGGTCTGTATAACCCAAATCCTTTCCAACTACTTTGTCACCATTTATAGTTTTACTGTGCTGATACACATGTTTGACCAGCCTACCTCCTTCACCAACTTTTCAAACTAATTTCATTTATCAATGTCCTTGAAGTTGAGTAGTACAGAAGAGTCTGGCTTTTATTATCAGACAGCGTGGCCACATCAAAAGTTCCTGGTAGCCCCTTCCTTCTCATATGGCTAGGAGTGGAAAAAATACTTCTTTTTATGTTTGAAGGTCGAGAGATTTTAATATTCTGAATAGGTAGTGGAGGGGGCATGTGGAAATGCTAAGTAACCAAACACCTAGTTGGCCCAATACTTTTACCGAGATTTGGTTAGATTTGGGCATATGGAGGCCTTAGTGTTAATCGAAGAGAGGTGTTTGTTGTTGGTTGGCCTATTGCCGATTGAGCTCAACTTATCTGTGGGCAATCGGCTAAGTAGCAATCTTCGTCGAATGCTAACAGTAAAATTATTTCTTTTTGTTTAATTTTTTTGCTCAATTTTGATTGATTTATTTTATCTTTGTTGGAAAATCATGAAGAGGTCATAGCCCAAAGTCGAGCAAAAGCTCAAGCTAGAGCACTGAGGAGTGAGGAGCATCGTCGAACAACTACCCGATGAAAGGCCCCTACAGCATAGCTAGCTGTCTCAACTTGATTAACCACCACTCCCATTGTCCCCCAAATTGAACAGGTGTCCGAGCCCCGACCAATTCAACCAAAAGAGCATGTGCAAAGCAGCCCCATAGGTTAGGGAAAAAGGCAGATGATCGAGCAAGTAGGCTTGGCGCTTAAGAAAACAACATGTAATAAGGGAAAACCAAAGGCAATAACGGGCTACGACTTGTTCGGTAAGCATGGCAATGGGGTGCTATTCCAAATTCCTCAATTGCAATCACCCTATTTTGGACCTGACCCCACTATGAAGGTAACAAATTCGACCTCTATCCTTCAAGAGGGGATAACAGGCAGTGATGCCCTTAAATGGATTATAACTGTGTTGTTCTCCTCGGATTAGCGCAAATTGATGAACTTAAGTTAGGTTGGGGCACTCAGGGCTCTAGCTTATCATTGTAATCTGGTAAATGGGAGGCCAACTATCTCTCATCAAATTATTTTTTGAAGAAATGGTATATTTATTGACATTATGTGTTTCAGGTGGGCAAACTGAGTTAAATGTCTACCATTTGTCGGAATTGGACTTGGCTGATCGAGAGGAGTTGCAAGGGAGAGGTGATGCCAAAACCCTCAAGGTTCAACTTGAATCTTCTTAGCTTTGGGTCAACTAGCTGACAAAGGAGATGGTGAACCTCAAAGAGCAACTGATTTCTAAAGATCAGCAGCTCGTGTAGGCAGTCAAAGAAAGAAGTCAGATGGACTCCATACTGAAAAAGGCTCACTTGGACCTATAGGTAAGCTACTTCTTAGGTCGAGTGATGGGTTGCATAGATGCAATCGAGAAAGCATGGGAGGCCTTCACTCGACAACTCCTTATAATGTGGCAGGAGGTGGTGGAGCAGTTTATCTTGAGCTCGACTTTCCAGGATGTGAGCATAATTATGTTGATTGATGATGCTTGCGACACATTCCATAAGTCCATCAGGCAGCTTAAGTGTCTGGGCTACACGTTTTGGCCCAATGACAAGATTAAAATAAGCCCTACTCTCAATGATAATCTGCAATTTTACCCAAAATTCGAGGAGGGTGGAGTCAATGGGGCTAGAGAGAAAGACACCAAAATAAATGTCCTCACTTAGCTAATAATTGAGGCACAAAAGAAATAAGCTAAGGTTGAGGCCAGGCTGAACGAGCTGGCAAGCGAATTTGCCTTCATCGATGACCATGATCTAGCTAAGAGAGGAGCAAGTTAACATCGTGTAGTATGTGTTATGCTCAACTAACTTCATGAGCGATGTCGTGGGGCCTTCTTGACATTCTCAAGTGATTTAGCTGCTCGAATCTGCGCTACCAAAGCCTTATT
>JACGDI010003200.1:22774-33155 GCA_014898725.1 Jacaranda copaia
TATTGTCATAATAATATGGGTAAATAGTTGACAACCTAGTTAGTTATCAAGATAATTATCAAGAAACTCCAATGACATTGTCGTTAATTTCACTTAATGCTGAGAAATGCATGGTTTTGCCAAAACATACGGATCATTGCAGTTGATTTTTATTATTTTATGGTTGACTTGTTCATCGACTACTAGGTCAATTATTTAGTTTTGATTGAAAAGTCTTGAGTTTGTAGCGTGTATTAATTTTGAGTCGATAGCTTGGTCAATTTAGGACTTTAGTTTGGCAGTGTGAATCTGCTTTTGCATCGACAATGAGGTCAACAAAAAAATTTAACTGGGCAGCATGAAGTTGCTTCTTTGTCGACTATTGGGGCAACATGAGACTTGAGTGGCAGCATGAAGCTGCTTGTTCGTTGACTACAGGGTTGACTTAAATTTTGGGAGGCAACGTAAAGCTACTTATTCGTCAACTATAAGGTCGACTTAAATCTTGAGTGGCAACATAAAGGTGCTTATTTGTCGACTATGGGGTCGACTTAAATCTTGAGTAGCAGTGTGAAGCTACTTATTCGTCGACTACAAGGTTGACTTAAATCTTGAGTGGTAGTGTGAAGCTACTTATTTGTCAATTGTGGGGTCAACTTAAGTCTTGGAATGATGTAAGATAGATATAGCTGTGACAATGCAAACAAATGGTCATAGTGTTGCTGGAATTTTATTCATATCAAAGAATATGAGGATGATTATAGTACACTTTTAGATGTAGAATTTTCTCAGGTTGATGGCGTTCCACGGGTGGGGGAGTTCATCCCCATCCATATTAGCAAGTCTGTAGGCATTATGCTTTGACACTTTTACAATGGTATAAGGCCATTCCCATTTTAGGTCAAGCTTGCTAATATTCTTGAAAACTTTCACCTTTTTGAGAACAAGGTCTCCCACCTTAAAACGATGCGGCTTGACCCCTTTGTTATAGTTCTTGACCATCATTGATCTTTATTGCTGTATAATGTTGTAAGCTTCTTGCCTACGCTCATCAATAATCTTAAGGTTGAGCTTTCTTTCTGATTGTATCTGAGCAAGTAGAAGTGAATGACTTGAGTCATGTGTTGAATGAGTTTTGAGGGGATGACTGCTACGGATCCATAGACCAAACTATAAGGGCTATGACTTATGGCTATTTGGAGAGTTGTCCTGTATGCCAATAGCACTCCTAGGAGGTCATCTACCCAGTTCGAGCCAATATCCTGTATCCTGGCTTTCAAATGATTGAGAATCATTCTATTTATTTTCTCCATCTGGCCATTCGATTAAGGGTTGCCCACTAAAATAAAGTGTTGGGTGATCCCTAAGGCTTCACACCAATCTCTACTACTCTTGCTCTGGAACTGGGTCCTATTATCTGAAATAAGGACTTTAGATAGGCTAATACGGCAGATGATGCTCTTTCAGATGAAACTCTTGATAGCTGCGTATGTTATCTTTGGAACAACCTCAGCCTCAACCCATTTGATAAAATATTTAATCGCCACATTATGAATTTTCACTGACTTGTTGACTTCGATAGCGAACCCAAAATGTCAATCCCCCATTGGTCGAACGGCTAAGAGATTTGGACATTGACCATGGGCGCGGTGGGTTAATGCGGCAGGTTTGAATGGACTTGGCACGATGTATATTTTTGAGTGGAATCCACTGAGCCCTTCAATAAAGTTGGCTAAAAGTATCTGCACTTGATTACTTTGTGTGCAAGGGATCTTCCCCCAGAATGATTGCCACACAAATTTGCGTGGATATCCTGTAACACTTCAAGAGCCTGGTTAGGATCTAGGCACCTTAGGGGGGGTCCAAAAATCGACCTCTTATACAATTGGCCATGCTCGTTGAGCGCAAACTCGGTAGCTTGTCCTCAAAAGCATCAAGGCTCATTCCTGTCTTTGGGGCTGTGCCATGACTCAAGTAGAGTTTGATTGGGTCTCACCAAGAAAGAATTGTCTCCTCGATGCTTCCTACTCAATTCTTCTCAAATAGGCTGATGGATGGCCTATTGACAACCAAAAATGTTATTTTCCTATCTCTCGTGCCTTTGGTCGAGCTAGTAAATTTTAACAAGGCGTCTGCATGCTCATTCTCTGATCGAGGTACCTGATTGAGGGTGAACTTTTTGAATGACTACCATAATTTTCTAACCTTCGCCAGGTAATAGCTCATTGTGGAATCTTTAGCATCTGACTCTAGAAGCAACATTGGGTTGTGCATGTTAAGTGGGTCTAAGGTTCTTTTTTGAAGTCGAAATCTTATTGGGCTATTCCATATCACTCCTTTTGATTAATTTAAAGTTACGTGACTCTAACAAGAAAATAGAAGATGACAAAATACAAGGTATATGATATATACATACACATAAACTGTTTATATATATATATAGAGAGAGAGAGAGAGAGGGAGAGAGAGAGACAGAGATTATATTAAGAATTGAGGTGTTGCTAGTCCACATAGTTACACCTTTTCTTTGAGCACATAAACTTATTTTAAAATTAATATACATCATATTTAGTCATTTACTTTTTATATATTATATGTAAAATTTAATTTGTGGACACTTAAATTATAGTAGTTTTGGTTAAATATTTAGTTGTTATCTATAGAAAAATGTTTCAAATTAATTTTCATTCGAAAAGTTTATAGAAAGTTATAGTTGACTTTTATAATTATTAGTTATAAATTGATATGACAAATTATCTCTTTGGAGGTAAAAAGTAAAAATTAACTCTAAGAACAAATCAGATAAAGAAGATGGGCATCTGGACTTGAGTAGGCCAAAACCTACTAAAAATTTAATCCCTTTAAATACCAAGTTTTGAAATCAGATCAAAAACAAAAAATTATTGGCAAAAAATTTGAAACTTTAACTCTATATGAATGCGTTCCTAAGCAAAGAATTCATTAAAGTTGTTGATTGCAGTAAAAACCTTAACGTATTTTCAAATAGGATCACAAATATATTTATATTTTAGATAGATTCTACTAACTTCAATTTGTTAATAATTACATAATTATTTTATAAATTAAATAAAATATTATGAAAACACAACTACCAATTCATAAATATTTAAGTCTTTGTTATAATATATAAATTAATATATTAAATAAAATGTGTGTTAAATTAAATAAGAAAGTAATATTATAATTTTCTATATATGTTATATGAAACTCAAAATGATCTCAACATCTCAAATGCTGACTTATGTTTTAAGTTTTCCAAAATGATGGTTGACATTTGAAATGTTGGATCCCAATTTTATTTATTAGTTCAAGTTGAGAGTTCAAAATTGGTTATACTGTCAACACAAGTTTTAGTGTGTTTTTATTTTTATTTTTATTTTAAGTTTAAAAGGAAAAAACATTAATGATATTATAAGATAGTTTTTTCTACATATTTTCCTAGAAATGAATAATTTATGTTTTACAAAATGTATTTGCTCATTTATAATTTAAAAAAATTATCGAATAAAAATGTTATGCTCTATTTTTCTTAATATTTCTTGGTTACTTTTTTAAAATTTCAACCATTTGTAGTTTATATATAATTTATAAATTTAGAGATTGAAAACTGTTTCTAATAATGATTAATATTTTCAAATAAAATTCATTGTATATTCTTAAATAATAAATTCCCTCTTAAATATTAAATTTTTTATTTTTAATGATATGAATAAAATGAATATTTTAACACCCCTAAAATTTAGTGTTACAAAAAATGAGGATTTAGTAATTTAGATATTAATTTGGTTAGATTTTAAGACTCAAAAAATAAATAAAAAGGACTTAATTGCAAGAAAGTCGGAAGTTATGGGGTTAGATTTGTAATTTTCAAAAATCTAATTGAACCAGAATTGAAAATAATTGGGGTTTGCATGTAAGATATTTTAGGTCAAAGGGTTAGATGTTAGGCATTAACTAAGATTTGTGGCCAAATTTAATTCAATCAAAACCCCATGGATTTAATTGAATACTAACCTAGAAACTTGGGGTTAATTTGCAACTAAGAAAAGTACCTTTCTATAAATGTCAAAATCCGACCAAACTTTTCCTCTCCTCACTAAGAACATACTGAAGTGACATGCAGGCAGAGTCGACTGGCAAAGTGACATGAACCCTAGGCCAAAGTTGATGCCGCAGCATGGTGGTGGGTTCCTTAGCTCCAGTGATTGAATCGCAGGTGTAGTTACTAAGTTTTGAAGCTCTTAACGCAAGAAACACTTTGGTACCACTTATTTTGGGAGACGACCACCGGCAATGATGGAATTAGAAGAGAACAACGTGGCCAAGCTTAGCGGTGGTCAACAGTTTAGACACAAATTCAATGGGGAATGTAGAGATTGATGTGGGGGTTAGGTTCATTTAGTTGAGGCACATCTGATGGTGGTGGTGGCGAGTCTTTCTGATGGTGGTGCTCTGATGACTCTAGGACAGAATGTTCGTCTTGTCGCGATGATCATGGAGGTGACCTTGGTTTGTGATTTTGAGGTTTTGGTTAAGAACTTCTTGGGTAAAGACTTGGAAAAATTGAAATTGATATCTTGTACCATTCATTTCCTCTAGATAATGTATTATATTGAGAAAATGTAATAACTGGATATGGGTATTTGGATATAAACCATGCATGAGAAATGAAGCATGCATGCATGTTGCTTGAGCCTAGGAACTCGAAATTGTATTATTTCATGTGAACTAGAGGTTAGTTTAGCTAAATAGGTGATGTAAACCCTAACTTTGTAATCATGATCTAAGTAATAAACTTGGAATTTTATAATAATTGCGTTATTACAACGATAAGGTGTACCGCTATAAGATTTACGATGTAATTTAGGAATCTAACTATATTATCTTTCAAACCTTAAATGAGTTTTGAATATTTCGTAATACTGGTAGGCATAGTCTAGTTTTTATTGATTTAAACTGAACTAGATCCTAAATTATTATAATCACCGAGCAACTGTTGACTTTAGATTCATAAGTCGTATGACTGTAATAATAGGATTGAATGATGTTTTAACTTTAAACCTACCTTTTGGATAAGTACTGAGGAGTTGGATCCTACAGAGTAGTAAGCCCTAGATTGTGTTTCGTTAAGATTATTGAGGTAAAGATCCAATCTCTTGGGTGTTTGTTTTATATGCCCTGCAGGGTCTGCCAAGCTAGCATTTGATTATACCTATCTGTTGTTGTGATAAAACCCTATGAGGGTTAAACTTGTTCCCATTTCGTAACTGCATCATGGTTATTATACTCCGTGAATTGTTTAAGATCTTATTTGTTATCTGTTACTTGTTTCATAAACCTTGATGAGAGTATTATCATTTCTGTTATGATGTCCAAAACTCTTATTATGATGTTCATTTTCTATCCTTTGTACCCTACAACCTTGCCGGCTGACCCTGTATTTCTTGTTAAGCTATTTTATAAACCTTTGTTTCTTTGATTTTTGCTTATGGTATTATGTAGTGAAATCTGTGGCCTAGAAGGCACACTTGATTATTGAATTTATGTATAGATACTTATATGAAAAATCTATTGTGGGCCAATTGCCAAACCCAACGGAATGCTTGGATTACTGTACTAGATTTGTACTGTTGAATTGGTGATAAAAATAGTATTATTAACTGACTTGGTTTGTGATCATAAATTTAGATAGTCGGGGGTTGACTATGGCCTAAAGCTTGATTAGCGAGGATCAATCCCACCGATTCGTGTGGTTGTGATCTTGTCTTTGGAAGAGGCTTAATCGGCGAGGATTGATTTTATCGATTTGTGCTGCAGTGATTTGGCAAGTTGGCCACTCGTTGAGGCGATATAAGAGGGCAAGCTATTTTACAGTTGTATCAAGGCGATATGAGGCAAATAAAGGTGTAAATGAGATGAAATAATTTGCGAATGGTTTGGGCTCAGTTCAATGAAAGCTCATATTTAACTTAATCTTTTCGAGCCTGAGCCGAGCTCAAGCTCACCAGTTAAATAAGCCAAGCTGAGCTCAATGATATTTGGCTCGCAAAGCTCATGAGCTTAAATGAGCTTTTTTATTATATATATATATATATATGCACATATAATTATAATTTAGGCCCATATAATAATTTAATTTTTTATTTTTAGAAAAATATGTAATAAAATTATTTAAAAAATTTATAATTATAGATTTTTTTTAATTTTAAATGAGTTTGAGTTAATCCAAACTTATATGACCTCAAGCTTACCCGAACTTAACAAATCGAGCTTTTCTACTTCTTTATAATGAACCTTATCAAGTCAAGCATGATAAGGCTCATCGAGCCTTCGTTTCTTCCAATGAGCCGAGTTTGAGCTTGGCTATTTAGGCTTGATTAAGCTCAGCTCGAGCTCAAATTTGTGAATTAATAAACGAGCCAAGCTTGAACCCACTAAATTCAGGCTCGACTCGACTTGTTTACACCTCTAGGGGCAAGCAATTTTATGGTTGTATTGAGGCGATATAAGAGGGTAGGCCGTTTTACATTCGTATCATTTATACATAATTGAGATGATATAAGAGGGTAGATTATTTTAAGGTCATACCGTTAATATAGAGTTGAGGCGATATAAGGGGCAGACCATTTTACGGTTGTTTCGCTTATACAGAACAAAGAGACACAAAAGGAAAAGCCATTACACGATCGTACATGTGAAATATACTTGTATCACTGATTTTATAAAATATTCTTGTCTAGCCTGTTTTAGAAAACTAATCAAAATCCTATATTTTGAAACTTGAGTTTTTCATGGAATAACTTGTTCAATGGGTTTCTCAAAACTAATCATGTCCTTGAGTTTTGAAATCTTTTATGAAATGTATCAAATATGAAATGGCTCTTTGTTGGTATGGGACAACATGGAGTCAGCTCACAAAGTGTAGTACAAGAAACACTAGTTTTTGGTTTTGTTTGTAGATTTCGTAAACTCTTCCAAATCTTCAATATCTAGATATTGTAACTTGTATTTTAGTTATCTGAATTCAAAATAAATGTTTTTCTTACATTTGTGTATTGTGTTCCATTTCATTCTGATCCTTCCTATACATGCAAATGCTTGCCTCACTGAATCATTCAGACTCACCCTTTTTGTGTTGTTTCTTCTGTTCTTTAGCCAGATTGAAGAGTAGAAAGCACCCTGAGCTTGGGCTACCTTTTGGCATAGTGTAAAAATTATTATCATGACATCTATAATTATAAGGATGCGAGATGTTATGATTGAAATGTAGTAGGGGCATAGGTTAAGTTAGTGTCTTTCTTGCAAAGTGTGATAGATTAGAGTTCCTAGTGAATGATGTTAATATATTAGTTAAATTATGGGTACTTGAGCAATTGTGACTTGTAATGAGAACTTTGGTTTGCCTGTCATTCTCAACTTGACTAGCTTGTATTTAAAGTTGTGAAATTTCTTAGGTTGAGAATTTTTTTGGAGATATATGTAATTGGCTTTGAAAAAAATTTGATTGGAGTAGCATCTCGATCTGAAGCAGACACCTCTCGGACGGGCTCTACAAATATTATTGTAAAATAGAATATTTTAAAAAATAAAAATTATTCTTTCATATTTCATTGAGCACATTTAATGTATATAAATGTATTTGTTTATGATAAATTTGAAAAAAAAATAATTCATGAAAATCAATAGCATGAATTTTTTTATACAAAATTATTATGTCACCCCAACTATAAAGTGAAATCCAAAGACTATCATAAAGATGGTTATTTAGTTGTGTCTTTCAAAAAAATGAGCATATTAATTTATTTTTGACGTAAAGTTTTTCTATATATAGTTTGATTTGTGAATATGGTATTTTTTATTTTTAATTGTTTTTATAAAATAATCAATGTAAATAATTTCTATGCACTAAATATTAAATAATGAAATATTTAAATAAAACATATATTTCTGTATTGGCTTTGTTGACATTTAAGTAAAATTTAAAAAAATAATAAATTTTTTATTTTTTTATAACTATTATTTAATACTTAAAATATAAATGATCAACTTGAACCATGATCATCCTCTCTTAGTATAAAATAATTCTAAACTTTGAAAATTCTAAGTTGTTCCAACCACCTTTAACTGGTCTATCGTGTGCTCTATTCTTTTCATTCAATCTTTTTTTTTCAGCAGTATAGATATCTTTTCATTCTTCTTTAATATAATACTTTCTTTTCTTTTTTTTTTATAAGGTGTATAATCTTAATTAGGCTTTTCTATGTAAGAAAGTTTTGAGTTTTTTCAACAAATTTTAAATTAAAATAAACTTCAAATTCATTTTATACAGATTAAATTTAGCTTTTTC
Organism: Jacaranda copaia; assembly: GCA_014898725.1. Lineage (NCBI taxonomy): Eukaryota > Viridiplantae > Streptophyta > Magnoliopsida > Lamiales > Bignoniaceae > Jacaranda > Jacaranda copaia. The sequence continues at coordinate 31,122 of JACGDI010003200.1, forward strand.
AATGTTTTCACATATTTTAGATTTTTAAATACTAAATTTTGATATGTTGAGTAATATTTAATTTATATTCATTTACTTGACCATATTTTTATTTTTTCCTGATATTTAGTTTTTAATAGGGGGGAATGGAGCATAATCAAACTGAGTTTGAGAGAAAATTTGAACTTGAGCTCAATATATATATGACTTAAGATCAATGAGATCAATATTTTAAGTTTGAACTTGACTCAATGAAAACTTGAAATTCTACTTAGATCACTTAAGATCAAAGTGTTTAATGAGTTGTAAATACTATCAGCTCAAACTCGAAATAAATAAAAGAATAATACAATATGTATTTATTTTAATAAAAATAAAAAATAATATTTGATTATATATATTTAAATTTTGTCCTCATTTGTAAAGTTTATCATTAGAAAGTTACACTAATTATGAATTTTAAAATTAAATTACTTTTCTCAAAATTCATTTTATAATAAATATCTATTTTTGAATTTTTAAAAATTAATTATAAAAATTAAAATTAAAAAATATAATTTTTTTGAAGTAGGACTAGATTCCAAACTTTTCAAAAGTCAATTAAAATATAAACAAAACAAAATAATGTTAAAATAAAGTAGGGGGCGGAGCGAGGGGGAAGCAAGCTGTCCCTTGTCAAATCAACGACATCCTCAAAAAAAATGAGTAAACCCCACCAATTTTGCTTCCTTAAGCTCCGTCTACCCTCGTTGCTCTGTATACTGTACATATTTATATATAATAAAATATCTATATATATCAATAATTATATTTACTTATAAATAATATTTTTTTAATATTTTTAAGGATGTCGCTATTTAAAATAGCAACACCGTTGCATTTTTATATAAAACAAATATTGATATATTTTATATTTATTATTTTTAAATAATAAATTTGCAATAGTTAGAAAGATGTAATTACTTGAAGTAGCGATGTTTTTATATTTTTATATGGAAAAAGTTAATCTGATACATTAAAGTTCAATATAGTTTTAGGATTAAATTCGTCTTTTAAATTCAATCAAGTTCGTATTTATTTTATGATTGTAATTTTTTTTATACAATTGATGGTGTAAATTGGTCCGATAAATACGACTCTACCGAACTGTAGAAGACTGATTTTTGGTTGTGTTAATAAAATTTTTAATAGTCAAATTCTTACACCCTTTTTTTATTAACAAATTGAATATTACAATCTAACAAAGTCCAGATTTCACACGCACATACAGCATATCCACTTGTCAGTTGAATGGGAGAGGATTTGGACAGCAAAAATACGGGGAAGTATTGTTAAGACCAAGAATGTTGGAAAATAGATTTTATATTAAGGAATTGGTTGGCAAAGTCACTTTCGTTTTGCATGTTGTATATAAATCGAAAATATAAAATATAAATTAAAACAAAGGATCTAAATTGTTATTGCAATACTCTACAATGTCAACTGTTTAATTTATAAATTAGAGCAAATTTGAGTATGTCCTTGTAGGACCAATCAGACGCTTTATTTTCCTTGATATTTATTATATATTTTATTTTATAAATATTAAGTGTATCTATTATTTTTACCAATAAATGCATAATATATTTAATATTTATTTATAATGTGCTATAAAAATGCCATATGTATAAAATAGAAAATTGAAATTAAAGGTGCTTTGAAGTGGACTTTACCAAAAGCTGAAAAGAGAGAATACATTGCGGGCTCTGCCATTTAACTACTAGTTCTGCTCTTTCGATGGGCCAAATTCGTCTCTCTCTTGTTTTTTTTTGTTTTTTTGTCTCTTTCGGTTTATCCACCCAGGGCGGGATTGGATATAAAAATAGAATTAATAAAATTATAATAATATGATAGGATTAAATTATTAAAAATAATATAATATTATATTTGACGTCTAAAATTACATATTTTGAATATGTATTTATTTATCAATTTTTTATTTGAATACAAAGATTAAATAATTAAGTTAATAAATTTATCAAAATATCTATTTGATATGGGATAGCCCAACAGGCC
>JACGDI010003200.1:33255-49696 GCA_014898725.1 Jacaranda copaia
GCCTGTTGGGCCTGTTGGGCTATCCCATATCACTATTGTAATAAAACAAATTAAAACCCCAATATTGGCCTTTAACCCCAATATTGCAGACATAAGCCTAGTTTCTTATTCTTACCAATATTTGGATTTTACAATCAGACTCCTTTTGGGATGATTAACAATCAATTGATTTGATGATAAATGATCGAACTTTATATTAATCCTGAACTTTTCTCTTTACATCTAAATACTTGACATGACTTGATAAAATTATCTATCAAGCCATGCCCAACAAACCAAACGTGTCCTTAACTTTTTCTTTTGGTTACTTATATATAATAATAAATTATTTACTCCGATGATTAAATTTGAGTCTTTCCTGGATACCTTAACTTAGCTGTAGTTGAGGAAAGGGGCTGAATAAATGTTATTATTTACTTGTAGTTGTGAAACATTCGAACTTTTTGCTTAAATTTTTAGTAGATATAAAATTATTTAAATGTATTCACTGGATCTTTATAAGAAATAATATAGTTGAGAAAAATGGAGAATGCGACGTTGGAAAAACAAGAAATAATAGTTGGTAAAAGCTTTAAAATGGGAAAAAGGGAAAAAGGCCAAAAATTTTATTTAAACGGGATCGATTTTAATTAATATATTAAAGATATATTAAGTAGTTATTTTAAAAACCTCAAACTTTTATAATAATATTACGAGAAATGCTTAATAACTAACCCTTACTAATTGTTAATTTTTTTAATTGAAAAATTAAGGGAATGTTTGGTTATATTTTTTGTGTGATTTTATTTTACATTTATTATGTGTTTTAGGAAAATAAATTATTGAAGAATGTGAAAGTCGTTTTTTAATATGTTTGTTTATGTTTTCAGTGAAATCTTTTTTACTGTAACAGTCAAATCAAAAAAAATTTGTTGAATATTTGAGATAAAAATAAATTGAGTGATTTTTTTAATATTAAAATAATAAAAAAAATATATAATATATCTATATATATAATGAAAAATTAATATACAATTAAAAATTAAAAGCTTAAACAGAAGCAAAAATCCTCCATTCCCAAAACCCACCTCAATCACAACACCAAAAATGTAGAAAAATTGCTTGCCAAAAATGCCCTTATGCAACCCCACCAAATTGAGAGACTAATTCTTGAAAATAAGAACCAAACCAATAAGCCGAACCAAGAAGAATCTCAAACGAAATAGTTAAGTGGATGTGAGCCTCTCGCGCGATAGGGCGCCGATGATGAAAACTCATTTAAAGAAATAAGTGGATATGGGTCTCTCAATTTGGCGCCGACGAAGAAGAATTGATTACTGAAACTGAATTAGGGCGACTGATCTTTCAGGACGGAGAGCTTTTGTTTATGTTTAAGTTTTTATATAATTTTTTATAAGGATTCCACATTTAAAATTATTTTATTTTAATATAAATAAAAAAAGATAATTTAATAAATTAACTTATTTATTAATGATTTAAAAGAATTATTTACACAGGTTATAATTTTTTAAGGGATATAGAATATTAAACAAAACCATAATTATCAAAACCAACCAACTTGCTTAAAAAAAACCTTTTAATCTTATTACACATCGATCAAATTTACCTTAAGAATGAGAAAGTACAAAAGGAAAAACCAAAACAACCACAAAATGTTCTTCGAATAGTAGAAATACACTCAATATTGTCTCAAAGAAGCCGGCTTCACCGAGCCAAGCAAATCACTCGGCTTTCAATGTTTTCCCAATATCAATCACAAAACGGTACTTCACATCGGCTCTTGCCAGCCGCTCCATAGCCTTATTCACATAATCCATGGATATAATCTCCACTTCTGGCAATATATTATGCTTTGCCGCAAAATCAATCATCTCCTGCGTCTCTTTTAGCCCACCAATCAAACTTCCCGCCACCGTCTTCCGCGCCGCAAGCAGCGGGAACACAGGCAGCTCAAGCGGCTTATCTGGCACGCCCAACATCACCAGCTTCCCATGCGGCTTCAACAGGCCTATCAATGGAAGAATGGGGTGAACTGCAGAAACAGTGTCAATTATTCCGTCCAAGGTACCAGCCGCTGCTTCCATTTCCGCCGGCTCCCGGCTTACCAGAAAGGCGTCTGCTCCGAGGATTTCGATGGCTTCCTTCTTTTTATTGACGGAAGTGCTGATTACCGTTACCTTTGTTCCGAAAGCCTTGGCGAATTTGACTGCCACATGGCCCAGCCCACCGAGCCCGACTACGCCGACGTGGAGGCCCGGCTTGTCGAGCCCGAAGTATCTCAACGGACTGTAAGTCGTGATCCCGGCGCAGAGTAAAGGAGCGCCCTTATCGAGAGGGAAGTTTTCCGGCCAGCGGATGATGAAGTGCTCGTCCGCCACCATTATGTCGGAGTAACCGCCGTAAGTGGTGTTGCCGTCGGCGTCCACGCTGTTATATGTGAACACCTATGAAGACAATTTTGAACAAAATCGTTAGCAACCGACAAAAAATTTCAGGATTACCAGAATATGTAAATCAAGCAATACTATAGCAAAAAATGCAAACGATGAAAATGGCGGCTATTTACCACTTTAGGGCAATAATTCTCGAGATCATCAGCACATTGATCGCATTTTCTGCATGATCCGACCAAGCAACCCAAGCCCACTTTGTCGCCTGCCTTAACTTTCTCGACCTTGGACCCGACCTCGGTGACCACCCCGACAATCTCGTGGCCGGGTACAGCCGGGTAAGCAGTGGACCCGAAGTCGTTTTGGGTGAAGTGAAGATCCGAATGACAAATCCCACAATACAACACCTTGAATTGAACGTCGTGTTCGCGGGTGGCCCGTCTGGAGAACTTGAAAGGAGAAAGAAGCCCGGATGGGTCTCTTGCTGCCCACCCAACTGCCCTCACTGGATGCTCCATTTCCACCACTGCCAATTCGAAAAGCTCTCTTTTTTCCAAAGTGAGGAAAACTGGAAAAATGAAACGAAGTGGGCTAACGTTGAAACTTCGCAAAGTTATATATAAGATTAATGTAGGAGAATGGTGATCTCATCAATGAAGTAAGTGGATTGAAAATGTGGTAAGCTTTTTTGCCACGGCGCTGTTGGCATGTGAAATTTGGATTGTGTTAAATATTTTATTAGTGAAATTCTTAGAACCAACTTTGTTTGCAAATTGAATATTCCAACCTAACAAAGTCCAGATTGCAGGCTCACACACAATATATCCACTTGTCAGTTGAATGGGAGAGGTTCGGACAGCAAAAATACGGGAAGTCTTGTTAAAACCAAGAATGTTGGAAAATAGACTTTAGGTTAAGGAATTGGTTGGTAGTGGTAGAATACTTTATTTTATTCCGCGTTTTATTTTATATTTTAATATAATTTATATATATTAAGTATATTTGGTTATTAATTAATTATTTTTATAAGAAAATAGTTAATACATATATCATACATTCATGCAATAAAATAAGAAATGAAACATATATTAAAATAGTGGGAGATGAAACATATATTAAATAAGAGGATCTAAACCGAAGGTTTAATCTCTATGGCAAACACTTTGATCTTCAATTCCATTTGTTGTTTCATCTTCTATTCTATTCCAATTTGATGTATTTATATTGAGTATATTTAATTTTTAATCAATTATTTTTATAAAAAAAATATTTAGTGCACGTGTTATACATCCAAGAAATGAAATAAAAGGTGAAATATAAATTGAAATAAAAGATTTAAATTGCTACTACCAGGGTCCATAGTACTAACTGTTTAATTTGCAGGTTGGAGCAAATTTGAGTATGTTCTTGTAGGACCAAACCAATCAAATATTTTATTTAATTATTAAAAAAATCAGATATTTTATTGTAATTGATGTTTATTATGTATTTTAATTCATAAATATTAAGTGTATCTAATTATTTTTACAAAAAAATACCTAATATATCTAATATTTATTTTTAATGTGTTATAAAAATGCCATATTTATTAAAATAAAAAATTTAAATTAAAGGCGCTTTTGATGTGGACTCCGACAAAAGCTAGAAAGAAGGAATACATTGCCCGCCGTGCTACTTAATTAACAATTTGTTATGCTTTTTTGACGGGCCAAATTCGTCTCTTTTTTCTCTCTTTTGGCTTATAAACATAACTTTTTCTATGGTTACTTATGTATAATAATTATTATTTATTCCGGGGATTAAATTTGAGTCTTTCCTGCACAGGTTAACTTAGCTTTAGTTGAGGAAAGAGGCAGAATAAACGTTACTATTAACTCGTAGTTGTGAAACATTCGATTTTTTTGCTTAAATTTTTAATAGATATAAAGTTATTTAACTGTATTCACTTGATCTTTATATGAAAAAAAATATAGTTGAAAAAAATGGAGAATGTGATGTTGGAAAAATAAGAATTAATTGTTGGTAAAAGCTTTAAAATGGGAAAGAGGAAAAATAGCAAAATTTTTATTTAAGTAGGATCAATTTTAATTAATTTTTAAGAACCTCAAACTTTATAATAATATTACGAGAAATGCTTACCAATTAACCCTTAATAATTGTTAAATAACTTTCTGTTGAAAAATTAAGCATCGGAATTCAAAAGCATGGTTTTATCTTATGACTAATATGTTTTCAATCCGTACACTTATCATTTTTGCCTCACATATTGTAGGTTAAGCTTCAAAGAGATTATACGCACATGTTACATCAGCTATTTTAACATTTCATGTTCTTTAATTTTAGCGAGAAACCGTTGTCATTAATTTGCTTTTACAGAAACTTCAAGCGCTCTACCTGGATTTCTCACAGAAATTAATTTAAAAAACATGTTGAAATATGAAAATAAAATCCTATTGATTTGAATAGTTATAAAAATTGACAAATCGAGTTAATATATTGATTTGATATGTGAAAATATGTTCTTATTTTCAAATGTCACGCTCAATATATCAATTCAAAGTGTGAAATTTTATTATTATTGATGCGAACACTTCTCCATTCACATCCAAAGCTCAATAAAATCTTATTTTCAACATGTTTTTCAAATTAATTTCCATCATAAGTCCAAAAAAAGTATTAAATGGCCATTTTGCTGAGTAACATCGCCTTCACATTTATTTGTGTTAAGATTTCAACTCATAACAAATTATAAAACGTGTAAAAATATAAAAAATCCAAGTAATTGTGAAGAAATGTTGATCATTTTCGTAGCATATTTTACCAATCGGTAGCAAAAACTAAGAAAGATTTTTCATTCCTTAAAACCGAAGAGATGTGTGATTGTGAATGAGAGATTAAGTGATAAAATAGATTATGTAAAATTGACTTTGTGGAAGAGTGGTTGAACCACTTTTTTCCTTCATATTTTGGACCTTACGTTAGCAACATAGAACTATTGATCATGGAAGAATTGAAATTGGATTATATGAAATATTCAAAGGTCAAATAAGAATTCTCTAGAATCAACACTATCAATAATTTTCTAAGGAAGAAAAGTCCTTTCCCCGGTAAAATTATTGAGATAAGAATGCCACAACCTGTAGTTTAGCATTCCCCACTTCTGTGGTGGCTAAAACATCAACTTCTGTTTGGTTACTTAGGCTTAAATGCGCTGTGACTAAGCAATTACGCGCCTAATTTGAGGTGGACCAGAAGAGCTGAAGAGAGAAAAAGGAACAAGAAACTTCATATGTAAAAACAGCAGTATCTCATATTTTGTTGAACAGACAGCTAGTAGTCGTGGTCGTGTCAAATGCACTACAAATTTCCAATATGACTCCATGAATTTGGCAAACCATCCATCCAAAGATTGTTCCACATGACTATAGCACATACAAGACATTTTAAGAATCATTCATTCATGGAAGTTGTCAAGTTAGAACATTGCTTCAGAATAAATAATCACACATCCACACTTCCTTTCAATTATGCTGGTAAGTGATATAAATTATCAGTTAGAAGAGAAAAATGATTCAAGCAGTTATGAAATATGTGAGAATATCATGAAGCGGGATACATTCACAACTTCCGGATACAAGTTTGTGACAATTTCTAGAGCTCTAGTTTTAAGTGAGTGCCGAGGCCTAAGTAACTATCGAGAGACTGCTGTGGCCTTGGTTTTTAGTAAAATATAAAGAAAGGTAAGTGTGAATATATACCTAACCTTTGATCTCTAGCAGCTTCAATCAGCATGGTCACGGAAATGTATGATTTTGCTCATGAAAGGCTTCTCCTTTTGATAGCTGACGATGAAAATATAATTATTAGAATTGTTAAAACTAACGTGGTAAAAAAATTTAGGTCTACAATGATCTATGCGAGACAATGCCCGTAGAAGAGAGCAGCTTCGTAAAGGAAATATTCTGCATGAAGAAAAAATGCATAAAATAATACTCACATTACAAAAGCCGCCATACTGAAACAGGCAAAACCAAAGGAGAAGTGAATCGTAAAGGTGGCCCAGAAGTTATCTCGGTTCAGGTATATTTTCTCAAGGATGAAGGTGGCTACACCTGAAACCAGCAGAAATTCCCAGCCTGCAGGCAAGCAACCTCTGAAGGAAAAGGAGGAAGATTCCTGAGAAGACACATATAAGGCATCAAAGTCTAAATTCAGAAATATGCACAATGAGATTACGTGGTCATATCCACAAAAGTCAACCCGAAATATAAGAGAAAGATTAAGCTGCATAAAATAGAGGTATACCTTGAAATAGTTTCCGATGAAAATTGCTGAGTAAACTATCCTGAAGATCATGTCTGTATTACAGTCAAGGACGCAAAAGCTGCAAATTCGTAATCAATTATTAACATTAAAGTGTAATTACAACACATATTTCGAGCAATCCACCAGTAGATCTTTTGCATTGGACTGCAGATGCCACCAACACATTTCTTACTACTGCATAGTGAGTGACCAATGAATCAAATTAAATAGCGCCGACTCTGAATGCAGGACCTTTTTTAAACAGAACTTAAATAGACTTAAGCTTAAATGTCAATCTCAATATTCACAGAATAAAGCAGATAGAGAACTGTCACCCCTCTAGTGTTAATGTAAAACACAAGTCATGACTGAAATTTTCACTTCTGGCAAGTTGAAAATAGTAATTGTTTGTTATGATATCTCAGAGATCAAATACAGAACATACTTTAAAGCTTGATACATGCTTATTCATGTTAACTTCAACAGCTACACCGACGAACTAGTTACTAAAAAGTCACATTTTGATATTATTGAAAAACAAATAGCATCAACAGCAAACAGCTTGCCACAAGATCTGTAGAAATTCAAAATTCTTAGGCATATTACAACTGGCTGCAAGACACCATGAGCAATCATATAGTCCCTTCACCAAGATATATTTGCAGCAACTTAATGTTATATACTTCCATCAAAGGCAGTGAGCAGGACAGATGAGAAATAACCGTGGGAAGAATTAATCACAAAGTCAGAAAATTTTAAAGGATACTCAAAGAATTTGCCAAAATTAATCCAATTGCGCCTGCTGATCTTATAAGTAAGACATTCAAGACTAGGTAAATCAATGAGAAGACAAGTAACGAGTCATTCGACCGTTTAAGTTGATTCTCTGTTGCAACTGCATGCAAAAACGTTTCAGATGTCCCTGGTAGAAAAGAAAAGATAATAACTTTAATTCCAGACAACAGACTCTTTGATATGAAGCAAGATTTTGATTCAGTAAAACTAATTTCAAGGTCATATAGTCATCCTTCAATAGTTTTCCCCTCAAGTTATTATTTCAAGGAACTGCTAAATCAATTTTAGTTGGTGCCAAGTTATGCCATAAATGTCAAGTGGAGAAGAAAAATAGAAAAATAAATAAAGTGCAGCTTAGCAATAAAGACAACAAAAATAAAGCAACAGAGTGACCTGTGTGACCAAATTACCATTCATGGCCAAGACTATCACATAAAGGCAGTAATACTGGAGTGCTGTTGAAGCTTCTCCATCACTCCACTTCCTACCATACAGCAATCTGATGAGGGAATAAGAATAGCTTGGACCAAATGCAATAACCACCAGACCTAACCAAATAAAAGAACAATAAGTTTGGGAAAATAATGAAGGATATATTGCTAGCAATTGCACTGTTATGGTGCATGTACAAGGTAATAATACAGTGTTAAGCTATCAAAATTTTTGAACCACCTTGTGGCTGCATTATTTTTCTCAAACAGTAAGACTTAGAAAAATGCGATGTTACATTTCTATACATGATTAGTTTTGTCAGTTCAAATTCATTATTATCTTCAAACACAAACCAATCTAATCAAAGAAGGCATTGACCATAACCATTTTTATCATAGTTAAATGATAAATGATTTAGTTAGATAAATGGTTATTTTTTCATAGAACAATACATTAACCAGTATTTCTACGATACACCATTCTGCCAATAGGTATATAAAGCAGAGAACTGCATTTCACTTCATGAAGGCTGATCTGGAGATTTCATGCTATGGCAAGTGATTTATTTGTAATGGAAAGAGGAGAAAAGAAGGGTAGATTAGCAGGTCTGCCTTCCTACAATTGGTTTGTATTCAAGATAAATGGAAGATAATACGAAAGCAATTGTTTCACAATTTTTTTCCCACAGATTAAAATCTGTGAGAAATTGAGGGAAATTGGACTAGAATTGGAAGACTCAGTATCTCAACTTCTCTGGAAGTTGGATATACTACTCCCCAAAGTGGACACTTGCTCTTTTTAGAGTATACCAGGATGATGCTTATGGATCAGGGATTCAAAATCAGAACAATTCTGAGAGAATACACCCAAAAACCTAGTGCTAATGGGTTGTTCAGAAAAGAGTACGGCACAAAGGTTCTTGAAGAACTGGTATGTTAATAAATTGATGCCAAGCAGCTAGAGTTTTTAACAATACATTGTGGCTGAGCAGCTAAAACTTCTAAACAAACAGGACCTCATTTTCTTTTGCACATTATCATCTCAGATATACCAGTCACCATATCAAATTAATTAGCCTCTAGCTTAACATGCTAAGAGTAGGTGCAGTTTCATTGCTTGTAAGATAATAATAAGGAATATTGCTTGCAATACCATGCTGAAAGATCCAAAAAAGATTTTCCAGATAAACAGTGGCATAATAGATACCTATTAGCAAAACAAGCTTCAATGCATCTGTCAGACGCTTTCCCAGGTTCTTTTTTTTTTCTTTGTAATCCCCTGCATGCATTTTAAGTGAACAACCCTAAATTCATGTGAGAGAAATGAATAAGATATAAATCTGTGGTGAGGCTAACAACACACTAAAAAGGCTCTTAAAGGCCTAATTCCAATCAGTCTATCAAACCTAATTTTGTTGAATGACAATATTGCTCACTTGACCAAATCAAAAAGGGCACTCATCATTCCCCTTATAGTTTATCACATTGATTTCCTTTATGGTATAATGTGAATTAAATATTAAGTTGTGGTTTCATTTAAACTATGCACCCCCAAGCAAACTTTACTTGTATGCCAAAACTTTGAGGGCTATTTTAGACTAACTGCTTCAATGAAAAGCACCTCAAAGACTGGAGGTCGGCCACAATCCAGCTCAGGCTGAATTGATCACTCAACAAGTTAAAATGATCTTTTTAACCTTAAATCGATAGTTTGAATGCCTTTACTCTGATTTTTCTCCCCAATTAGTATTAAAAAGAACAGAAAATAGGAATCATGATGGCAACTACTTGAACCAATCTTCCATCAGAATTCCTGATTATGAAAATATTATAAAAGTCAAATTCAGTTCAAAAATAGGATGATATATAAGTACATTAGCATCTGCTATTCTGCTAGATGGGGACCGTTCATAATCAGACAGGAGAATGCTCTGATTTCAACAATGTTGGCTGAGTGATGGAGAAGACACGGGACAGGCCTACATCATAAAGTGATAAGGGCCTTAGCATTATATCAGAGATGATGCCCACACTCTATATCTCATCATATGTTAGAGCATTCCACACACAAGTAATGGCCACCAGGCAAGAAATCCTTACAAATAAGAAATACAGTCATTCAACGTTAGTATTCTTATGAAAATTCACATTTGTAGGATGATATATAAGAAAAAATACGTAAAAGAAGAGATATAAACCTGATGCAGACCTTGCAAATGTAGCATAGGAGCTTTCTTCAAATGGAAGAAAAACCAGCCTCACCACTAAGCTCCCTGAGATCAACCTGATATCTCTTAGAATGCTGACTAAATAGTGGAATGAATTGATGGGAAGGCAAAGAGATCATGGTTGACTTACCTAGTTTGTCTACCAGCCCATATACTGCTTGGTTATATGGTGTATCCAACCATACAAGGACCATCTTTTCACCTTCCTGAAGAATCAACTTCCGGAAGGATTGAAGAGTAAAAATCATACACATGTTTGCAAGTGGTCTATCATAACCCAGTGTATTTCCCAGCCTGCAACAACATTATCAGTTTACAGTGGAAACTGAAAGAAATTACCTCTGTTGCTTTTGAAAAACATTTTTTGATTCAAACAAATATGTTACTCCATCATAAGTAAAGAATAAGAGAAGCAGCAGTTATTAAACTAACTGAATATTGTACCATCAAAGAAAGTTTGCATGTGGGCTAAAAGCAAATTGCATTAATTAATTACTTCATCCTCCAATTCCTAATTAACTCATGCATATTTATGTGAACAAGGACAACAAGGGCGCTGAATTACAGCAACTATCCGACAAACATTAGAATGAGGTCCAAGAAAATATAGTGGCTCAGAGTCAATGAGTCAAAGCATTGCTCCTATTGAGGGGCCCGCAGTATAATCTAGATTCATACCTTTTTTAAATCTTTTGACAATGGTCTGCCAATAACAAGATAAAATCTTGCAAGTGAATAAAATATATATAAAAAAGAAGAAAAAGATTCTAAAAACACTTACTTAGACTAATTGTTACATAACAATTATCCCACTAATTCACTAAACAATAGCTCAGTCTTTAAGACAAAGGTCAGACTGAGTATTTGGATAGATCATAAGGGGGGGAAACGAGAATACTTACAAGACACATTCAATATTCCAGGCAACAGAACAAACAAAGATAATATTTCATATAAATAAACTTTGAGAATTAATTCGAATAAGTCACTCATTTTTTCCAATATCTTATGTTTGTTTTAAAAAATATGAGCAGCTGAAGATGATGAGGGGGCTGAAACGTATTAGAACCTGAACGGAAACAGAACGGAAGTGTCATATAATCGAAATAGAAGAAAGTAGCCCCAATAGCCAAAGAAAATAGATGCTCCATATGCAACCTGTGATAGAGCAAATACAATTGCTTTCTCCTGCAATGCAGACAATAATTGATTGTCAGTTAGCAATTAACTGACTTGGCGACCATTCACAAACGGGAAAATCTAGCATGAGAACAGTAAAGCAGGCAAAGCACCTATTATTTATTAAACATAACTACAGAGACTAGGGAGCCAGTTAGAACACACGAATTGTAAAAAGTGAGATGTTTGCAGAATCAAGAAAAGAACACATCATTGGCATGTGAGGTACTTAACAAGTTGGATCAAAATATTAGGAACTGGGACTACGAAGAAGCTGAAAACAGTGAAGAGGCCAAGTGCCAACATAAGATAGAGATTAACAGATGGGTATGAACGGTGCTGTTCCGGCATGAGTAGACTTTCAAACAGAACAATTAAAAGACGAAGGAAAGTAACACTTCAAGGCAATATTTTTTGAAGGATTGATAATTCCAAACGACTTCAATTTGGAAAGGAAGATTCTGTTCATTAAGCATCCCCAGTCTCTCAATCAAAAATTATTAGACACAAACACATACACACACACACACACACACACACACAAACACAACCCATATAAGTACTCCATAACCAAAATATGACAATCTTTAAGAAACTATCAGTCTCCATTCTTTTAAGCTTTTAACACCAACATGCTAGAGATGAAATGGTACAGCTTCACTCAAATTTGCCTGCTCAACTCTGAAGTATAATAATAATCGACAGTACAGACTTCTTTAGATGAAATGATATAGCTTTAGCCAAATTTGCTTGCCCAACTCTGAAGCATGGGAATAAAGGATTGTAAAGACTCCTCCTTGTTTTAGAATGTATATCAAGCATTACTATGTACCAGGCCTGGTTGCTTCAGGATGAGAATGTATGTTACTATACAGCGTGAAAGAGTAGCTGCAGTTTCAACAACCAGCCGCAATCTGAGAAGAACCAAGTTCTGTGACAAAATATAAAATGGTTCTGCCAGTAGCTCAAGTACACATGCAAAACCTGCATATGCATGAAAAGATTAAATCAAAAGTCTTAACCAGAGAGAAAAGTTCATAGAAGAGAACTTTATATATGCCAATTAATCATTCTCTTTCCCAAGCACAATGATTAATCAAAAGAAATATGACTGATGCACAAAACTTCAGCCTCTATGCAATGGTCTGTAAAATCCAAATTTTAAGAGAAACAACATTAAGAACAGAAGTTATGCGTGCCGAACCCAAAGTCACCCAACCACTCTATGCAGTTAATGATTAAACAAAGAAAAACCTTAAGTTATAATAACAACACTGGTACAATCAATAACAGCACGGACCGATGATACAGATGATGGCGAAACAACAACAACAAAAAAAGCATGAATAATTAAAGAAAATGATAACTAAAATATTTGATGTTGCATTCTTGTGCCATTAAATTGTTAAGCCGGCACTCCAGCATTTAAATATTTTCAAATACAATACCTTTTCTTTTGAGAATTACAAAGCTTTATTTCTGCCAAGCCCAACCACCCATCTACTTTAAGTCCTTTTTTCTTCGTTGTAGTGCACTTAGGTCTTAGGTAATTAAATTTGCGAAGCATGTGATCCTGTAATAAGCTTACCATTAATCAAGATAGCTTGTGCATATGGACTAGAATAACTAAGGCCTTGCCACCAGAATACAAATAAACATGCTGCAACAGTAACTAGTATTCCCAAAGGCAAAGTCATCCAGGCCACTTTCAAAAGCTTAGCAGCATTTGCTCCTGTCGCAGAAGCACCATCACTGCAAAATAGAGCTTAATCAACTTTTCAGATTACATTCAAAGAACCAAACAAGACTAACAATTCACGCATAAGTTTGCATGAGCAAACTTTGATCAGAAAATTATCATCAAAAGCACTAGAACTCGTAGCAGGCATAAGCATTTAGACCATTGGCAAAACAAGCATGCAAACATGAGATAGACTTTAAATGGCATATGATAAGGTCAGCTTACATCAAACATTACAGCAATAGGAAACCAAAACCTGAAATTGATTGTTGATGAAGAAACCAAATTTAGTTAACTTTTAGCATCCTTTTAAGAAAAATGAAAGTAACTTTAGTTATTTGCTGGGTGTCATACATGAGATAGTCTTTTTATATGTGAAGTAACAGCAAAGAACCTTCATAACACTATGACAATGGTTCAGTAATATCAACTCATTTGATGTTATTTATTAATTATTACTCAAAAGAAACAAGTGCAGTGTAGTGAAGGCAATCAAATGCTTAACACGTGTATAACTGCATGAACAAAATATACATATTGAAGGCAATAATAGCATAAATGAAAGCATTCAGAAGTACCATGTGACATCTGCCCTCATGCATGCTCGCCGAAATCCTTCTCTACTGAGAAACAATACACAGGTAACAAAAAGATGGAATTGTACTGCATATAGCTGCATTGCATCAAGAAATACGGAGCATTAGGGGGCACATGGAAAGACAGAAACAGCATAATAATAGTCAACGGACTAGAAAAATAATAATATCAAGTCAATCACAAATGTACACAATTCTCTTGATTAGATGACGAAAACAAAAAGAATCATAAAAAAATATGAACTTAGAATCACAAAACTCTTAAACATGACAAGTCTCTAAAATGATAAACAACAAAATTCATTGGACGACATGCTTCGGGTATCTTTCATTAAAAACTCATAGTGCCAGACCCGTATACAACCTTTCTCGTGCAATGTGAAACAGCCATACCTCAGAAAATACTCAACAATCTGGTTATAGGTGAATGCTCAAAACATAATGTTAGTATCATTATTTACAACAAACCCACAAATTAGATATCTAAAAATTTCGATTCATGGCTTCATAACAATTATCAAAATGTAAATACCGCATAATCCTCTTCAGAGAGGTGTCTGACAATCCAGGAATTGAATATGAATGGGATTCCCCTCGACAGAAACTGCGTAGCTATACATACATATCATTGTAAGTAAATACCGTTCACAAAGTAAAATTTTGACTCCAATAAAATGAAGATTGATTGATGAAGTTGGATAAACAAACCTAATAAGTACTTAAAAGTACGCGGCAGATTTGCAGCTGCGCCTCCATCTGCAGGCTGCGAGTTTGACATCTCTGACACTATCCCTTTTCTTGTCTTCTTCCCTTTCAGTCTTTGGCTCTTGAACAAGACGATCTCCTACTACAAAGAAGAGGGGGCAAAACCGGGTTTATTTTTAATAATCAATTAGCCGGGATAGGATTTGGTGCAGAGTTCGGGTTGGTTTAGATTGCCGAGTGGTTGGGCTTGAGCATTGAGACGGGTTTTCAAGGGTCCAACCCGTTTCTCAAGTGTTAGGGGGCGTGGGGATTTTAATTTCAAATTTGTTACAAGTTAGTGGCACGGTTTGTTAAGAGCGCGTTTAGTTTCGTTTCCAATTACACTTTTTATTTATCGTTCAAAAATAAAAAATGAAAATTATTAATTTTTATTCAACATATTCCTTGTTTTTTTATTTTCAAACCCTTTATAAAATTATCTTATCATCTTATTCTCATATCAATTAAATTTAAATTTGATTTAATATAAAGTATCTATTGTGATTTTAAAATTATTAAAAAATATATATTTATTAAAAAATAAATCTTTTTAAACATGAATAAATATAAATCAATGTATTTTTTAAACCTATACCTATTTTAATTATTACTTTCCCACATTTCATTCAAATATATTTTAATTTTTATTTTCGTTCTATAACTACTTATCTAACTTTTGAAAATGCATGTAAACTTGAAATGCCTTTAGAAATAAAATCAAATAGGTCGTAAATTGTCAGTCAAAATTTCAAGACACTAAATTATGATTTTTCATATAAACATTCAAAATAAAATTTTACAAATTTAGATCCTATTAAATTTCATTAAATTCTATTTCATTAATGATGTTGCTGAGAATTGTAGGGTCAAGTACTCCAGTTAGTTCAAGTTACTTTAGGCTTGAGATCTGCAACCAAGAACACACGTCAACTAGCGGAGAAGCCCCCGGCTAAAGCACTCCAACGCTCAAGTTAGTTTCCGTTAGATCAGAGAATATAGAGAGAGTATGTAGTGAATAGTGTAAATGGCATTACCTTGAGCGTGGTGGTGCTTGTAGTATTTATAGCCTGTTGTGGGTGTGATTTTATCCAAGTACCCTTATCAGGTGTACTTAGCTTTTTCCATGACAAGGGATTGTAAGTCATTCTTTATCCAGATGCCGGTACTGTGCCAGGTGGCGCAATCTCTTATTTTTCCAGATAACCATGCTAGTAGGAGTACGTCCCTACCAGAGTTGTTGGCAGGGTTGTTGGAGTTGTTGGCAGTAGTGGTTACATCAGTTGGCAATGGTCGCATCAGCTGCCACGTGTCATCAGTGCCGAGGGTTCGACCCGTCTAGCTTATACCCAGAGGTCGATTCATGTCGACCAGACTTGAATACTAAAACTTCTGAAGTAGCCCTTAGGTCGATACGAGTCAACCGCGGAGCTTACCAAATGAAGTCGATACCAGTCAACCAAATAAATGTGTCTTTGGGCTTCATAGGCGGTTTCATCTGAAGCTGGACCTGTTGGGCCTACTGGATTATCCCGTATCATGTTGGGCCTCATGAGCTGTCTCATTTGAAGCTGGGCCTGTTGGGCCTACTAGATTACCCTATATCATGAGTCCCCCTAACTCCCGGTCCTGATCGAGTCTTGTCGAAGAGAAGAAGTAGGGAGTTTATTTTCAAACATAGCAGGCAATACGTTCGACCAGGATTTTTGAGCTTTCGACTTGGGTTTTTGAAATTTTGACCCGAGTTTTTGAAATATCGACCAGGGTCTGAGGTAGTTTTTTTGCATTTAATGCTGCTATCAGTGTGCCAAATACAAAACATACAGAATACGAAGTGTCTGGGATACGAAGCATACGAGGCAAGCTGTCATGATGGCAGTACACGATTTCCCGTGCACGATTGCCTATAAATTAGGGGGAGCCCCTTCATTTCCACTTTCATGGTTTGAGCATCAAATAATATCCATTGTTAAAGAGTGTCTTGCTTTACACCTTCCGCCTGAGAAAATAACTGTAAGTGTCCCTGTTATATCTT
>JACGDI010003200.1:53533-65872 GCA_014898725.1 Jacaranda copaia
TGAGCGTGGTGATGCTTGTAGTATTTATAGCCTACTGTGGGCGTGGTTTTACCCAATTACCTTTATCAGATGTACTTAGCTTTTTCTATGACATGGGGTTGGGAGTCATTCTTTATCCAGGTCTCGGTACTGTGCCAGGTGGCACAATTTCCTGTTTTCCCGAATAACCATGCTATCCTTGCCAGAGTTGTTGGCAGCAGCAGTTACATCAATTGGTAGCGGTCGCATCAGCTGCCACGTGTCATCAGTGCCGAGGGGTTCGACCCATCTAGCTTATACTCAGAGGTCGATTCATGTCGATCGGACTTAAATGCTAAAACTTTTGAAATGGCCCTTAGGTCGATATGGGTCGACCGCAGGGCTTACCAAATGTTGTCGATACCGGTCGACCAAATAGATGTGCCTTTGAGCTTCATAGGCGGTTTCGTCTGAAGTTGGGCTTGTTGGGCCTATTGGATTATCCCGTATCACGTTGGGTCTCATAGACTATCTCATTTGAAGCTGGACCTATTGAGCCTACTGGATTATCTCATATCAATTAAGATTTGAAATTAATAATATCGAAATATCAAGATATGCTTCATTAATTTTAAGGAGTAATTTGTTAAAATTTATTAAATCTTTTGCCCAAATTAAACCAATTACCTGCCCGCACAGCGGAACCGGGTTCACCGATTAGTCCAATTAATACGGACTTCAAATATCCGTTTGCAAGGCCCGCCTACCAACCCGCACAGCGGAAACCGGGTTATCACCAGGCCAAAATTAGACAACTTCCCCCAATACAGCATCTATATAAGATGGTACATTGTTCGGAAAAAGCCCAGAAAATGTTGTCCCTCCAATACCTGTGCTGGTCTTCGGCTAAACCCCTTTCCATAAACCCTAGAAACCCTTCACTACGAAAACTCATAAGCACAGCTTGTGTTTGTTCAAAGTCCATTCCGGGAGGAAACTCCGACTCCAATGACATCCAGGACACATTTTCCGGCCGACCGAACAATTATTCCGGCGTCAAAATTGAGGAAACAGTGGAATTGGATTCGGGAAAGCTGAGACTGGATTCTTGGATTTCGTCTCGCATTAACGGCATCAGTAGAGCTAGAGTTCAGTCCAGCATACGTTCAGGATTGGTTTCTGTCAATGGCCACGTCATCAATAAGGTTGCTGAATTTTTGTCGTTGTGAAGAATGGACATTCATTTTGTGAATACAAGTTTTCTTGCCTTTCGGTGTTGTATATGAAGATCAGAGTGTGATCTTGTGAATCTATGGTTTGTTAATTAAAGTTTATTGTGTCATATTGAAGGTTTCTCACGTAGTGAGAGACGGGGATATAGTGAATTGCACGATAGTGGAGTTGCAGCCTTTGAGGGCTGAACCAGAGGATATTCCGTTGGATATAGTATATGAAGACGAACACGTGCTTGTTGTCAACAAGCCTGCTCACATGGTGAGCTCAAAAACCCTTTCTGGATGTTTTATTAGTTTGTTGGTTTTATTTCCTTTTCTGAGAAAGGTGAAAATTGAGATAAATCTGGCTTTCATGTTTTTGCTTGATAGAAAGCAGCTGATTGATGTCAGCACTGTGATGGTTAATAAAGCTCTTACAGAATTTTATCTATGGTTTCTTGGATTTTGACCACTTGTAGTGACCCTGATTCATTTTTTCCGTGAAGATAACCTCAATTCTATGAGCCACAGTATTGGTGAGGGACAAAGAAATCAAGCTCGGCAAGTCTTGGCCACTTTCATACGTTGCATAACTAAATCATGCTGATGTTGTATTTTTTTTTTTTTTTAAACTCTGATATTAGTTACTTTCTTGTGGTTTTGTGGTGAAATTCTTGCCTGGTTTACGGCATGGTAAACTCAAGATATCAAAACCGATTGAGAGTTTTCTTTTTCTATTTTCTTAAATATCCTTTATGTGGTAATTGGAATACTTTCTTAACCTTTCTGGTACTTTGTTTGGTAGCCTAACATATGTGGATAAGCCTGCCTCTTACAGTCTTAATATGCGATTTATCTATATTGCAGGTTGTTCATCCAGCACCAGGCAATGCAACTGGAACACTTGTAAATGGAATTCTTCGCCATTGCAGACTTTCCACTGTATCTTTCAATCCAGAAGCATTGCCTGAGATTGATGATGATTCAGGGGATGAAGTCAGTTCCTTTTCTGTAGAGCAAGATCAGAATGGAGGTATTGGTTTTGGCCTCTGTGAGGCATCTGTACGCCCTGGAATTGTGCATAGATTAGATAAAGGGACGAGTGGGTTGCTTGTTGTTGCAAAGGTGACTCCCTCTTCCAGTCAAATTATTGATTTTGAGTTTATGTCGATCCTCATATTTCTTAGGGAAATTTGAATCATAAGCAGTATCTAGTTTGCTTCTCTTTTATCCTTCTCTCTACAGGATGAGCATTCTCATTCCCATTTAGCTGAACAGTTCAAGAAACACACTATAAAGAGAGTCTATGTGAGTCTTACTTGTGGAGTGCCCTCACCAGTCTCCGGGCGCATTGATATTCCGATAGGCCGGGATGCAAACAACCGGATTCGTATGATTGCTATTCCTGGATCTGCTACCCGTGGAAAGGCCCGCCATGCTGTTAGTAGGTTTAGATCGTCCAACCCTTTTCTTCTTTATTGCTTCATGCGTTTCTTTGAAAGTCAAAACATCTGAATATCATGATGCTAATATTTGGTCAACATTCTAGTTATTGTTTTACCATGATTTTGTCTGCAGTGGGAATATTTCTTCTATTGTAAACAAAGCTTCATTTCACAGTTGCTCTGTCGTTTCAGTATCAGATTCCAATGACTCCTATAGACCATTTTTTGGCAAGCAAAACAATTTTTCTGGCATAAAAATTGAGAGAAGCTCCGAACTGAATGCCAAAACTTTGAGACCTGATTGCTGCACTGCTCGTGGCATCAATGGCATTAATGGAGCTAGAGCTCATTCCAGCATTTATCCAGACCTGCTACATCTACTAAGCAGAACTACCACAGCATCATTTTGTCAAGTACAGCAGACCCATGCCCAACTCCTCAGAACAGGTTTCTGTGACCTCCCTCATTATAGAATCAAGCTCCTCTCGCTCTATGCCAACCACCAGCGCTTTTCTGATGCCAAAAACCTTATCCTCTCCTTCTCGAAACCCAACTTCCTCTATTTAACTACCCTCATTAATGCATCTTCCAAATTTAACGATTTTAAGAACACGCTCAGTTTATTTTCTCAAATGCTCAAAAATGGGCTTTACCCTGATGCCCATATTTTGCCTAGTGTTATCAAGGCTTGTGCCGGATTATTGGCTGTTAAAATTGGAAAGCAAGTTCATGGGTTTTCTTTAGCATCTGGGCTCTCCTTGGATCCTTTTGTGGAGTCTTCTTTGGTTCATTTCTATGTGAAATGTGACGAATTAGTTAGTGCTCACAAGTTGTTTGACAATATGAATGAGAGAGATGTTGTCTCTTGGAGCGCATTGGCTGCTGGTTATGCAAGGAAAGGTGATGTGGTTAATGCAAAAAAGGTGTTTAATGAGGTTAAAAATTTTGGCTTTGAACCGAATATTGTGTCTTGGAATGGTATGATTGCAGGGTTCAATCAAAGTGGGTGTTTTCTGGATGCAGTTTTGATGTTTCAACAGATGCATTTACATGGTTTCACATCTGATGGAACTAGCATTTCTAGTGTTCTTCCTGCAATAGGTGACTTGGGGCATTTAAATTCAGGCACTCAAGTTCATGGGTATGTGATAAAGAGTGGTTTTTTAGTTGATAAGTGCATCACAAGCGCACTTATTGATGTGTATAGCAAGTGTGGGTCTGCCTTAGAGATGTCAAAAGCATTTGAAGATATGGGCCAAGTGGATGTTGGGGTTTGCAATGCCTTGATAGCAGGGTTCTCTCGACATGGTCTTGTTGACAAGGCGCTGATGGTTTTTAAAGAACTTCTGGGCCAAGGAATGGATTTGAATGTTGTTTCATGGACTTCAGTGATAGCTTGTTGCTCACAGCATGGTAAAGATATTGAGGCTTTGGAGCTTTTTAGAGAAATGCAGGTGGCTGGTGTGAAACCAAACTCTGTGACCATCCCTTGCTTGCTTCCGGCTTGTGGCAATATTGCAGCACTTATGCATGGAAAGGCTGCACATTGCTTCTCTCTAAAAAGGGGCATATCAAGCGATGTTTATGTAGGTAGTGCACTGATAGATATGTATGCCAATTGTGGAAAGATCCAATTAGCTCGATGCTGTTTTGACAGGATGCCAGCACGTAATTTGGTTTGCTGGAACACGATGTTGGGGGCATATGCAATGCATGGAAAGGCAAAGGAAGCTATTGAAATTTTTCTCTGGATGCAGAGGAGTGGACAGAAACCCGACTCAGTTAGTTTCACAAGCCTCTTATCTGCATGTAGCCAAAGTGGCCTTACAGGAGAAGGGCATCATTACTTTGAAAGCATGTCCAAGGATCATGGTATTGAAGCTAGATTGGAGCATTATGCATGTGTTGTGAGCTTGCTTGGTCGTGCAGGAAAGCTTGAAGAAGCTTATTCCATGATCAAGAAAATGCCATTTGAGCCTGATGCTTGTGTCTGGGGTGCATTGTTAAGTTCCTGTAGACTTCACCATAACATGAGCTTGGGTGAGCTCGCCGCTAGTAAATTGTTCGAACTTGAACCATTGAATCCTGGAAACTACATTCTTCTGTCTAATATTTATGCTTCTGAAGGAAAATGGAAAGCAGTGGATAAAGTCAGAGATATTATGAGAGATAAGGGCCTGAGGAAGAATCCTGGCTGTAGTTGGATTGAGGTAAAAAACAAAATACACATGCTTTTGGCAGGTGATAAGTCATTTCCTCAAATGGCTCAAATTCTGGATAAGTTAAATAGACTGAGCATGGAAATGAAGAAAGCAGGTTATTTTCCAAATACAGATTATGTGCTACAAGACGTGGAGGAACAGGAGAAGGAGCACATCTTATGTGGTCACAGTGAGAAGTTGGCTGTAGTCTTTGGTATTTTGAATACTAGTCAAGGGTCTTCGCTTAGAGTTACAAAGAACCTAAGAATTTGTGGAGATTGCCACACTTTTATAAAATTCATATCTAGACTTGAGAGAAGAGAAATTTTTGTCAGAGACACAAATCGTTATCACCACTTCAAGGATGGTGACTGCTCATGTGGGGATTATTGGTGATTGAGTTCTAGGATGGAAGGATCTCCAGCACTGCATTCTGGATTTCAAGTTGAATTTATGAGTCCATTGACACATCATCAAGGGAGTTCATTTCGAGGACTTTTTGCCTTCAACTTTTGGGAATCTAATCTGCGAACCTTTTGATTCCAGCAGGTGAGTTTTTATTTAATTTGTCTTTGAGCATTTCCAAATTTGTTTTTGGCTTATTGCTGTTAAAGTTCTCTGTTAATTTCCATCTCTTCATAAGCCTTTTGGTTGTGGATTTCTTTTACTTTGTGGAAAACTCAATTTGATGCTTCCCTTAGCATTTTTGATATTGTAAAACAATACCAAATTGTAAGAAAAATAAGTGTGGCATGATCTAAAGGAGTACCATTTGAGTTCAACGTCTCGACCCGATTTATGAAGTTTCTGTGTGAAGCACATAAATATGAGCAAACAATCTATGTTGTCTGTTCAAAGATGGCAATGGCATGTAAGATGGTGGGCTCAAATATTCCTATTTGCTTTATCTGTAGGGAATTTCTCTTTTGTTGGTTGCTCTTTTGTTCAATTTTGAAAGCTTTCTTTGTTGGTTTGGCAACAAAATTGTGATGCTTGACAATATCATCAGAAATGTGGACTGGGCACCTGTCACTTATGGTGGTGATCTTCCGTAGTGTCTGGAGCTGTTCAGGATGCCTCTTTATATCAAGCTGCTGTTGGAATAGTTTTGTAAACTATGCTATCTAGTTCATACTCAAAGCTTCTGAAAAGCTGTGTTTTCATAGCATGGAGTCGAACAGGCATTCTGTTTCATCTTGGCTTCAAATTGAGTCTGCTTCTGTTACATATCTACAGGTTCCATTTGTCTCCTCCAAGCTTAGTTCTGAATCTTGCATATGCCTGGTTGATGGATGTGTGCAAACAAAAAATTAGACAGAACCAAGAGCTGCTTGTAATACAGGAAGGGTGGTGCCATTGATCTCGTGTCTCCAAACTATTCATGTGTGCTAATGAAATCTACTCATATCCCTTTCAAGGATTTCCGAGGATGTTAAGAATTTTATGGGACCTTTCTTTGGATTCGGCTTGGGGCATGAAATGCTGAGGCGCAATGGTGATAGAGGAAAATGTATGCTTACATGTAGGGAAGGTTTGGTACCAACAAAACTTGCTTACATGGTAAAGCTGTTTAGTTAAGATGTATGTGGAATATTTGTAAGAAAAGACATGTTCCATGGACTAACTGGAAGTAGATGGTCATTCTGAAGGACCAAATGGGTAGTTTTCCTTGTGCAATGGTACCATCTCAGTGCATCCGGTGCTCAAGGAAGTTACTGACTCAATTACTTAGAATGCAGGGATGGCTTTTGAACTTGTGGCATGAATTTACCAGGGTTGTTGAAAATTGATTCACAATATCTTGTAACATCCATAAATCTTCTATTAGCATGTATCAATGTTACAGATGCTAGGTTGAAGATAGAGATGGGGTTTTAGTGCCCAAATGCTGGCCAAGCTAATACAGTCCTTCTTGGACGGTTAAGAGATATACATACTCACTTGAGCCAGTGACGATTATGCTATAAAGTTTATGATGAATTCTTTGCCAGTTTGCGGAATATTTCCACCAATGGGGTACCAGAATTGCGTGCTTGACTTATTGTGGTCAAGCTATTCTCAGCAGAAGGGAATTGATGCTATGTAAATGAAGTGTATTGTGAAGGTTATGAGCTGCAGAGAAGAAAGAAGAATTTTGTTAAAAAGGAATCTACTTGATCTTAGAATCTTTTCCAAAACTCTATTCTTCGCGTTTCTCCCTTCATTTTAGGATCCATGAATGTTTTGGTTGCAGATCTGGAGTCATTTTGTTCTGAAGTTGCATCTTAAAATTTCTTTTGTTCCGTGTCAATCCATACCAGGCTCTGCAAATTATTAATCCAAATTTTTTGCAACTGTAAAATTGCTTATCTCTGGGCTGAACTGTTATCCGCTAAAGAATATTGAGCTTGTGTTCTGAAAATTTAATTGCAGCACATGGCCTTACTTCTCCACTGGCTTATGATTTATGCTGGTTCTGCTTGCCTTACTGTTAGCTTGCTTGCCCCTGTAGAAACCATTCTCTTGGTTGGTTATATTTTCCAACAATTTACTGCGGATGCCACTTAATCCTGGTTAATCTACCCAAATTATGAGTACTATGTCTTTCTGTGGGATTGCTTGCATTTAGTGACTTTTTATTGCATGGACACGTGCATGCTAAAATGCACAGGCTACATTTAAACATCACCGTCACTTTTTGCAGGTATAAAGTAATTGAAATACTTGCTGGGGGTGGTTGTGCATTGGTGGAATGGAGGTTAGAAACTGGCCGTACTCATCAGGTCTCTTTTTATATGTTCATCCCTTATTTTGTTGTTACAAGAATATAAATGTCATCTTAGAACTTAAGCTGGCTAACCTTTGTATATTATATGAAGAACTGTGCTTGACACCACATTAGCGTTAAAGCCCCTGTGTCTTTCTGGCACGGTGTTCAGTTAAAAAAGGAATAAAGTATTTCTGCTTCTTGGATGTCAATGTGTTGATATATTTTCTGACTTTTATTTCCTTTCCTTTTTACCCCCTTTGATTTAGATCCGAGCCCATGCAAAGTATCTCGGTGTTCCGCTTTTGGGAGATGATGTGTATGGAGGAACTAAGAGCATGGCCCTATCACTGCTTCAGTCAAGGAGCCCGGCTAGCTCTCACCGGCAGCTTTTGCAACTGGTTGAAAGACTAGAAAGACCTTGCCTTCATGCATTAGTTCTTGGGTAAGATTGCTCTATCTGGTACCTCTTGTCGTTATTAGTACATGTTTACATTGTGTAATAAGTTTGTTTTCTTTGGTCTTAGGTTTAGGCATCCAAAGACGGGGGAAAACCTCTGCTTTTCTCAGTTACCATCTACTGATTTTGCCGAGATTTTGGAACTGCTCCGTGACATTGGCACTAAAAAGGTAACTCGTTCAGTTCAGTATTTTACCAACTTTTTTTGGTACACATTGTTTAGGCAGTGAAACGTTTTTTACAAACAGTTTTTTTCCAATGTTGTTCTTGTTAACTGGGACGCTTGAAAATGTGTTTTTCAACGTGGTTCAATATGCTTGTGAGATTTGATTCCCGTTCTCAAAGCAAATATTTCTTCATTACACTCCTAACACCATAATGTTCACCGGACTTTGTGGATATATGTTTGATCAACACGACCTTTATCTATGATTCCAGGTCTTATAGTTGGTCGACCATTCAAGATTATTGTTTGAATTCGTTCTTGGCATCCTCAATGAAAAATGATATATCTATTGTTAGACTCCTGATGTCAAGCACTACTTAGATGAGTATAGATCAGGGTGATGGATGACCCAAGCACTACTTACCGTACTTGTGGATGGATGACCCATGTTGTAAGCAGGTGAAAGATCCATCTTGCGGGTGTGTAAACTCTCCCCAGGCAGTCCTGACTGCAGAAATTCTTTGTTCTAGACGAGTTCCAATCAGGATGCTTTTGCTTAGCCTATCTGATATTCAGTTTGCTGGGGTAGAATCTGGCAGTTCGGTAAAGTGTGGTCCTAATATAGATACAATTTGTGGTAACAATTGTAATTTATCTTTCCTTGTTAATGATTTGTTGCCGTTGGGTATATTTTGCCTCGTCAATGGATAATCTATGTTTCGTCGGAATACTAGTGAAGTCGTCAGATGTATTTACTAAGGTTCTACGCCCAGTTTGCTCAAGGGGTAAAATTATCTGATGATTTGAGAGAATATGATAATTGAAAATCTGATTATTTATGGTATAATTTTATTAAAACATTTGGATTGAACTTGTTAAATATCTAAGGTAATGCAATAAATTTCTCCTTTGGAGGTGAGATATATACAAATCACTTAAATCCATTTAACGTATCAAATTCAAAAATTTAATTTGTCAAGTCATCATAATTTTCAACATGCAAGTATAGTTTTCTTATTTCCACATGATCGCATACATCAAGGATTTATCAAAATTCAAATTTTATGCTGCATGCATACAAATATGAGCTAATGACATTTAGTTCATTAATCACTCAGCATCTTGAGTGCTCTGTGGTTTTAAAAGATTTCGCAGGCTTGAATTAGAAAGAAAAACTATGAATGAAACTTCATATAGCTACTTCGAGAAGGAACAGTGGTCTCAAAATCACTCTATACGAAGTAATCTAAGATATGACCACAAACAAACATCCTTAAACTCGCAAAAATTCAAGCACAACCAATTACAAAACTGAAATTAAAAAAAAACTCAAAACAACAAAGAAATAAAGTCTCCAAAGTCAAACCGTGGTCTGACTGCTGCTTTTCCTTCTCTTGCTTCCAATTCTCTTCAGCTTGCTTCCACACTTCATGTACTCCACACACCAATAAAATCCTCCGACCACTGCAAAAAAATTCACATTTAGTGGCGTTACCTTGGTAACATTTTATAATATAATGATACAAAAAGGTATTATGGTGATAGTTATAAAAGAATACCACTATAATTCAACATTTGATGATATTTAAATATTAAATGACAAATAAAATAGCAACATTTAATTAAAAATGTTAAGATAAATGTATTTCAAAAAAATTTAGCTAGTGTCACTAGTTTTTTTTAAGAAAATGCAAATAATATGTAGTTATAGTGTCGTTTGAAGAAAGATATCATAAAGTATTATGTGGCACTAAGTTAATGGCATTATAATGTATGACATACAAAAATAAAATAGCGATAGTCATAAAAAAATGTCACCATAATAAAATATTTAGTGACATTTGATTATTAAATGAAATATAAAATTGCGGCATTTGGTAAAAATGCCAACAAAAATATAATTTGAAGGCGTTTAACTAGTGTTACTAATTTTTCTTAAAAACATGTCACTTATATTTATTTATGGTGGCACCTAAAAAAAATGCCACAAAATATTTAGTGACGTTAACTTAGTGACATTCGATAGTGTAATGACACATAAGAGTAATATGATGATAATTATTGAAAAATATCACTATAATACTATATTTAGTGACATTTGGTTAATAAGTAGCAAAAAATTAGTGACATTTGATTGAAATGCCAACATAATAAGAATTTGCAAGGCATTTAAATAGTGCCATCAATTTTTATTAAAAAAAAATGCTACTCATATTTATTTATGGTCTCATTTATAAAAAGTATCGTAAATTATTTAGTAGCACTAATTTAACGCTGCTTTACAATATGGTGTTACTTAATTGTAATTGATCAATAAATGTTATAAGAACGTAATTTTATTAAAATTACTAACATAACTATATATTAAAAGCATTTAACTAGCAATATTACTCTTTTTTTTTTCTTAAAAAAGGAGAAAAATATAACTCATAATTTAGTTGCAGTGTAACATGAAATAAATATCACACAAAAATAGATAAGGTATATAGTTATTAATAATTGTAAAATATACAATTTTATATCTTATCATAATGCATTGATTAAATTAACTACTTAAATAAAATTTTAATGTATCAACTAAATTAATTGTATTTTTCAAGAAGTATAAAACACTAAGCTTTTGCCCATTTTTTCTCCTCACTTATAAATTATATTTTTGAATATTTTCTATCTCCAAATTTAATGTCTCAAACTTTTTTAAATGCATTATTTGAGATAATAATTTCAAGCATATATTTAAATAATTGAGAAAATATGCTTTTAAAGTATAAAAATATAATAATATTTTTGAATATTTATGATAAATACTTGGTAGATAACTTGACGGTAAACTCATATCCTTTTAAGTAAAATATCGCAAGTGTGAGTCTTATACAGAGTAATTAAAGCATGTTCGGGTCTCATAATATGGCTATGTATATCATAAACTTTGTCACAAAATTCTGGTTCCCCAAAAAATTTCATAATTTTTGTTTTTTATTATACACAAACAAGTTTGCTAAGGGTTCATTAGAATTCAATTTTCGAATTTTATTTGTACAAATATGAGGACGATGCCATTAAATCAATTGACTACTCAACACAAAATAATTCACAACATGAATTCTGAGCTTAGCGATATATATCTAAAACTGAATAATATGATTTTTCAAAAGAACAATAGTTAATGAAATTTTATTTATATATACACACATTGGAAGAATAATGAAATTTTATTTATAATAATAATAATGGTGGAGGAGGAGGAGGCGGCGGCAAGTGCGCGGCCCCTGGAGGTCTTTTGGATGATGTAGCAGTTACCACATAGATGAGCCCACCAGCAAATTATTTATGGATGGAACGGACGAATTATAATGATATTAATACTTTATTTTATAATATATATTAATTATTTTTTTCTAAACATAAATTTTTTTTAGTATGATATCACTAATAATGTAAATGTCATAGTAACAATTTTTATAACTATTGAATATTTAAGATATTAATTATTTGTCAACGTAGTAAGAGTCATTTAATTTTATTTATGAATTTATTTAATTATATTTAAGATTATCAAACAACATATTTTACAAATTATTTAAATCATTATAGAGAAAAAATTAATTATAAACATTTAATTTAATAGATAATACATATCATTAGACAGAAAATGTATACATAATTTAATATGATTTTTAGTCTCTACAAAACTTTATTAATCTAATACTATTCCTATCAAATATAATGTATCTATGAATATTCATTTGGAAATTCTCCGTAAACAAGAGAGCGGGCGAATAAATATATTAAAGAATACAAAGATTGACATCATTGTCTATTTCAGTGTTAATTTACCATTCCTCCGAAAGTTTAGGCTATGTTAAGTTACATTTTGGCAAAATAATTTTATTTTGTTGAAATGTAATCAAACAAACAAAAATGTTTTCTCAAAGATATCAAATTAAATTTTCTAAAATACTCTCTTTTATCTTTTATTTTCTTTAAAATTTTTCCATTTTCCAATATATACATACATATATTATATATTATATATATTTTATTATTATTCTAACAATAACAAAAATCATTCAATTCTATTTGATGCTGCAAAATGCTGCGAGTATAGAAAAGTGAGGGTAGTGTATTGTTCTGGGCTTGAGATCTGCA
>JACGDI010003200.1:74021-92555 GCA_014898725.1 Jacaranda copaia
AATATAATTGGTTACTCATATTATGCGATGGAGGGGAATAAAACCAAGAATTCACATTGACTCTATAGCTCATCCCCAGCAGGTCATGCAAAAAGGTGATAAATATAGTAAAATTTGCTATTATGTAATTTTTCAACAGTTTGTTTTTCTGTGCAGAGTTTTTTACATTTTTTTTTTAGATAGTTCATTTTTTTGGTAAGATTGTACCTCAAATTATGTATAACCTCAGCAGATTTTAGTGATTACAAGAAAGAAAAATAAGCGAATTACAAAACGAATAGGCAAAAATTGCACAAGGCAATATAAAAATTAAAAACCCAACACGATAAATGAAATGAATAAGTCAAACTAAAATTCATTGAAGTCTTACCAAACTAACCAGAGAGATCAAACTCCGGACATAGTTTTTTAAAAAAAAATTGTAAAAATAAAAAAAATGAAAGTTACAAAAATATTGTGGTTGTGGGAGTATTATAATTTTATTGTAAGTCGCTTACCATATACAACTTTTAATTTTTTTTATTTTTATTTTTACTATGATATAACAATTGAGTTGTATTGTTGAAAGTTACGCTTGGTGAGCGCAACTTCTGAATTCTACCAAACCATTGACCTCCAATGGTCACTATTGGCAGTTGCGTTTGGTAAGTGCAACTTTTGAATAATACTATTGAAAGTTGCGGTTATAAACTGCAACTTTGAATAGTAATTATTTTTGTTACCTAATTGCAGCCTTAACTTGTGATGGTCGGAATTTTGGCAGCCAACATATGACATGGTTGTCAAAATTGTAGCCTTCACGTGAATAAATTATTAAAGAGTGTTGGCTAGATATTGATCAACACTCCTTATAGCTATGAGTAGAGAGAAAGGGAGAAAATGGAGGAAAGAATGAAAATAGGAAGAAAAAATAGGGAAGAAAAAAGTCCACTTGTAGTTATTGTTTGATTGTGTCAATTAAAGAAACTTTATTAAGGTAAAAATTTAAATTTTTAGTATTAATTAAAATTTTGTAGTTTAGTTAATGTATTATTTGTTTATTTTTTGTGCTTGCATTTTGTGTAAACACATGAATTCAAAAGGAATTAAACAATTCAATTCAATTTTCTTTTCTACAAATATTCAAGTTAGTGTATGATTTTTATGGGTTGATTTTTTTTATCTTTTCTAATAATATTTTTGTTCACTATTATATATAGTGTTAATTAATTTTTGTATTGTAGAAATATTGAACAATGTAAATCTTAATATTTTATTAAGTTTTATGATAATTATTAATTAGACTGGTTAATTAATATAAATTATTTGTGTATTTGTGTAAGGTATGTCAACTTCAAGTATCATTGTTGCTTTAATATACTTTGGCAAAAACATTATTAGAGATTATCGTTCAGTGGATTATGATCTTCCAACATGTAACATCATTAGACTATCCTGTGAAATAACGTATCCTGATTTGTGCTATGAAATCTATGGAGTGACAGCTATTGATAGCAGCAACTATCAACTAAAAATTCAAGCAAAATTCTATTGGATAAATAGTAAGGAATATCTACACTTGTAGAAATACAAGTGATAATAGTTTATCTATGTTGTTTGATCCACAATCCCAACTTGATAGTATGGAATTATATATTGAGACAAAAGCAATATGCCACACTGGTATTCATAATATTTTTGGAGAGAGGGCGGGGGAGGGGGGGTCTTACATGGGACTTTTGTTGCAACCTGAAGGTTATTCTACCTCTTATCAAGATTTTGGATAGGATAAACAATACCCAACTTAATCGAAAATAAATGTTCCCCATGGTTGTGCAAGGGTTTCCAAATGTTGGGATTCATGATTTTGGTGAAGGCCCTTTTACCTCTCATTAAATTTTCATCGAAAAGTAAGATTACCCAACACAATTTGTTCATGATGGTGCACTTGAGCCACAAGTAGATAGTTTTTGTGATCAAGAGTTAAGCGATTTGGAGCCAACTAAAAATGATACTGATGATTTTAATGGTAGTGAGATGATGAGATAGAAGTCGATACAATGGAAGAGCTATTACCTTCACATGGCGAGGGAACATCTTCCCAACAACAACCACATGAGACAAGAAGAATGACATCCACAACTATGCAACCAATTCTCCATCTCATTTATCCATTCTTCTCTACAATAGATGATAATGATATATTTATACAAGCAGATTCTATTGATATTCTAAGTCATAGCTGGACTGAGTTTTATGACTCAAGTAAAAAAGCACTCCATGCGGGGATGGTATTCAAGAGTAAGCAGCATCTTTTCACTTCTGTGAAAGATTATTCCATACAAGTGGCAATATGCGAGTATCGCATAGTTGAGAGCACACCAAAATTAGGAAAAGTGGTGTGCAGACATAAAAACAAGAACAAGCTTCGTGTTCGTGGAGTGTCAAGGAAATATTCAAAGAGAAAAAGGGATTGTGTAGAATTATCAAGTATGGAGGCCCTCACACATGCCTTATAGATAAAGTTGCAATTGATCATCAAAATTTAAATAGAGATATGATTGCTTTGGGCCTATTGGACACTATTCAAATTAATATAGGTTATGAGATTGCAAGTGTGCAAATGATGGTAAAAAATAAGTGCGGTTATGAAATCTCTTTTGCTAAGGCATGAAATAGTATGAAATGTGTGAGGGAAAAACTTTATAGAACTTGGGAAAGCTCGGTAAAAAATTACGCAAATTTTTTGGAGCTCTCAAGAAGTGGAATCCAGGAATAATTGTTGAATGGGATCATCTTGAGATAGGCGCACTAGGACAAAAGATGTTGAAATATGTCTTTTGTGAATTTTGACCATGTATATAAGGATTCCAACATTGCCGCAAACTTATCAGTGTAGATGAAACTCATCCATACACAAAGCATAAACATAAAATGCTTGTTGTAGTAGCCATAAATGCAAATCATAATGTTATGACTATAGCTTTCGCAATAGTTGATGAGGAAACTTTGATGTTTTTGAAATGGTTCCTTCAAATGTTAGCGAAACACATTATCAAAGCGATTGATGGCTATTATTTACTTTTTGATCGGCATTGTGGTTTTGGTTGTTGTAGAGAGCATATCTGATTTCATACCCCCTCATGGAGTATATCAATTTTGCCTGAATAAATTGCAACCGTCACAAGTGAAAGCTACAATTAACCAACAAAAATTGTTACTATTGAAAGTTTTCACGTAAAGGCTGCAATTAGCCAACAAAAATAGTTATTATTCAAAGTTGCGGTCTATAACCGCAACTTTTACTACTACTATTCAGAAGTTGCATTTACCAAGCATAACTTCTAATAGTGACTGTTGGAAGTCAATAGTCTGGTAGAATTCAAAAGTTGTGCTTATCAAGTGCAACTTTCAACTGTACAATTCCATTGTTTTGTTATAGTTAAAAAAAAACACAATTTGAAAGTTGGCTCCGTTTGGTTGGTAGGATTGGGTTGGATATAATGTTTATCCATCCCAATCTCTTATTTGGTTCAAAAATGTTGGGCCCTATATTATTTTTTGGCCCGATTTTTAATCCAATAAAGTAATGGTTTACACATCCTACCTCGGTGGTGGGATCAATTATCATTTCCATATTTTTTTCTTTTTTAAATAACAAAAAGTCTGTTTTACCCCCTTAGTATGGAAAAGAAAGAAGCCCTAATCAGATTGTTGAAATTTCTTCCCAGAGTAAGCTGTTGTCCTCTGCAAAACTTCTATCTCACACCTAGCTGTGCTTGCAAGAGTCAAAATCTATTGGTTTTCTTCAAACCCACCAAATTGCAAACATATTACTTAATATTATTAGTGATATTTCTCTTTTTGCTCTTTAATATTGAAATTTTTGTTCAGCATAATGAGTGCACTACAACTTTTTTAGTTTCCCAATTGCGTGTGTTGCTCAAGAAAGTATCTGGTTCTCTTGATAGCCACCAAATTGGAAGCATACTATAGCACATTTGGGTATTGTTGTTGGTTCAATAGACTTTTTTCCCAGCAAATATGAATTTTTTTTCTTTTTCTTTTTTATTTTTGTCTTGTACCTTGTTGTTGATTTTTTTGTTTGTATCTTGCTATTGAATCTTTTGTTTGTTCCTATCATGGTATACTCAAGTTTCACCATGTTATAAACCAAATTGTTAGAATCCTTTTTTTGGCTCTGTTTACTCTACTATATGTGCATTACTGTCACAAAGAGACAGTTAGACTACGATTGAATGAGATGCATTTTAAAGAAAAATGACTTGAAAAACATATTTAGATGACTATTTATCTTATGAAAAAACCTCTAAAAAGGTGAATTTATAGTTGAAAAAATCTTGGATTTTTTCAATTTTGTAGGTATTAAGTAATACTTTTTTTAAGAAATGCAATCAAACACCTTTTTTTGTTTAAGTACATTCCAATCACAACCTAACATCCTCCTAGGAAAAGATTTTAAGTGTTTCTTTGATTGTACAATAGATGTGGCAACAATAGTTCACAAGTATCTCTAGCAACGGTTAATCTTTTTGTTATTAAATTGAAATGAGGGGGGGACCTTAGAATTTGGCAACATGGTTTTTCTTATTAGTGTGGATTTTTTTTTTGCTTATTAATATGGTTGAATTTTTAATGTTTCCTTGCTATTAAAATTTGGCAGTATGGTTTTGCTTGTTATTAAAATTGGAATTTTTAGTTGAATTGAAGACAATTATTTAGGCAAATAGCAATTAACATAAAAAAACACCAATTAAATTTTATGACTATGAATTGTTAAACAATACCTAATAGATAGATAGGCACTTTTGTAAATTTTCATTATAATTTTTGCTAGCATCTATACATGCTAATTTTCTCTACAAATTCAGTACGTACATTAATATGTTTATCCGATTTTAATGTTTATTGTACATTTAGTAGTAAACCCTTTTATGTCAATGATTTCTAGCAATAACAAGATTCGGTAATGAATTTTTTGATGTTTATAGTTGAGATGTCTAAAATTGCAAAGAAAAAGGTTGAGGTATTTGTTGTGGTTGAAGAGATTATGCATCAAAGTATGTTTTTGTTGAACTTACTAATGAAGAGACTACAAAATGATAGGGGCAAAAGACTTAAGCATGTTGAGAAAGTCATTAGATATGTAATATCTCATAGGATCCCAAAATAAATTGAACACCTTTGTGAGTTAACTGAACTTAATGATGTTGATTGTCTAGATAACTTGTGAATGAATCATGCTGCATTTGCAAGACTTTGTTTTCTTTTAGAATATGTTGTGGATTAGTAGACTCGGGATATGTATCGGTTCAAGAAAAAGTATCATTGTTTCTTTCTATTTTAACTCACTACACAAAAGTAATGGCTGTTCGATTTAATTTCAAAAGATCTAGTAATATAGTTAGCACTCATTTCCATGTTGTACTTAAGTTGCATCATTTGCTACTTGTTTCTCCACAACTTGTTCCAGATGATTGCACAAATCCAAGATGGAAGTGGTTTAAGGTATTTTATGTAATTTTCAATATATATGTATATATATATATATATATATCATAATATGCATTTTTAAGCGATGAATTTAAGCTTTACATACATATCTATGAAAATGCATAATGTTCTTTAATCGCCTTTTTGGGCCACCCAAGGGATGTTTAGGTGCATTAGATGGGACTTACATCAAGGTCAAGTTATCTGAAATTGATAAGGCACAATATAGAACCAGAAAAGGAGATATAGCTATAAATGTCCTTGGGGTGTGTGTTCGTATCATGAAATTTTTTTATTTGCTGAGTGGTTGGGAAGGTTTTGCTTTTGATTGTCGAGTGCTTCATGATGCATCGAATATGCCTCATGGTTTCAAAGTTCCACTAGGTATTAACTATAGAAAATTTCACTACAAATAAAATAGAGATATACATCTAAAACAAGCTCATGTTAAATATTTTTAAGCTTATCTTTTTCAGGACATTATTACTTTTGTGACAATGGTTACACAAATGGGGAAGGATTCTTAACACCATATAAAGGTGTTAGGTATCATATTGATGAATGGGGAGATGGCACTTTGGCCCCACAAAATGCACAAGAATTCTTCAACATAGCTCATTCAAAGGCTCGAAATGTGATTGAACAAACTTTTGGACTTCTAAAAAGCGTTGGGCAATTCTTCGAAGTCAAACTTTTTACTCAATAAAAACTCAAAATAGAATAATCATGGCATGTGCTTTAAGACACAATTTCATATGATCAGAGATGCCCTACAATCCTTTAGAACATCTTTTGGATAAAGTAGACTTGGAGAATGAAGATGAAAATATGGAGGAATACATCGACAATATTGAAATGACGCAACAATGGTCCACTTAGAGAGATAGCATAGTAACATCAATGCTTAATGAGTGGAGAAGTGCAAGGATAGGATAAAATGATGCCCTTACTTTTAAGATAGATCTTTTCGATGAACCTTGTAACACACTTCTTTCATTTGTTTGGACTATTTGTATAACTTTGACTTTATACTTTATTTACCATCATATATTATTCGTGAATTATAACATATTGTATTGTATATGGTTGTGCTTTACCATATCATACCTGTTGATGGTTGGGTGTATATATTATTATGTTTTTGGAATAGGTCAGTGATTGCAAATGGATATGGAAGATTCATCATGCAAGATGACCTATGGAAATGGAAAAAGGATCGAAAAGAGTCAAAGAAGTTGGAGTGGTAGAGAGGAAGAAGTGTTGATTCAAGCTTTGAAGGATATAATATCTATTGAATAGAAGTAGGAAAATGGTTTCAAGATTGGCTATCTTCAAGTCCTAGAACAACATATGCTTAAAGCATTCCCAAACAGTGTTCTAAGAGCGATTTCTCAAATCAACTCCAAAATACATGTATGGAAAAAAAACTATGGAAGTTTGGTATCCATGCTTTCTAAGAGTGGAATAGGGTGGAATGATAGCACAAAGATGATTGAAGCACATGATGAGGCTTGGGATGCTTATGTCAAGGTATGATATTTGCTTGGCTTTATTTAGTATAAAAGAGTACGAATTGTTATATTTTCCATTAGATTTATCTTCACCATACTATATGCCATGAATTTAAATGCCATTTTTTTTGCAGATAGATCCAAATGCATGTCTAATGCGGCACAAAACATGGCCATACTTTAATGCATGGACAGAGATATTTGGAAAGGATAGAGCAACTTGGAAGCATGCAGAAGATTTCTTTGAGGCTATCAATGACGTGCTTAATGCAGCAAAGTTAGGAAATAATGAGAATGATGATCCTTTTCATAATGTCTATAATGACTTTGCGAATGAGACAGAAACAATCTCAGTTCGTCAACCTGAATCTAGCAACACAAAGAAGAAGAGCAACAGTAAAAAAAGAAAGTCCTAAGATACTCAAGACCTAATCTATGAACTCTTTGGAAACTTTTCTCACAACACTAATACTCGACTTGGTGAGATTGCTAGGAGGATTGGTTATGACTTCGATGTGTCCAATGCAAGAAAATAGGTATATGCAGTGGTTAGTAAGATTGAATGATTGAGTTTGCAAGACAAACTACTAGCTTCTAGGCTTCTTGTTAAAAATACAGAGGATTTGGAGTTGTTTGACTGTTTGTCCAATGATGAAAAAACTGAATTTGTGAGACTGATGCTAACTGGACAGTTGTAATTTATTGTTGATTTGAACTTATTTATGTTCTTAACTAACTTTTGTGGCTGAAAATTTGTAGATTCTTTATTTTGTTGCTCCTTATGGTTTGTTTTCATTGAATTTTGGCTTCTGTGGATGCTGGAACACGTTTATTTTGTTTATTGTATGCAACATGTGTTGGCTGCAATAGAGCTTTAATTTTATGCAACTTAGGTTTATATTTCCTGCTGTGATTTAAGTTAGCCCTTTAGTTTGAAAATCTGTTATGATTTTGGTTTAGGTTTGTATCTGCCGCTGTCCGATTTACTTGAAAATTTGTTGTCTAATTTTGCCTAAAATATGACTATAAATTGACACATCCATTTTATGTAATTTGATTATGTCTATGTCATGTGTATGTACTAGGATTTACAATGCCACTAGGTTGGATATAAATGTGGAGTTACTCTAGAAGGTTGTTAGTTAATAAATTCAATATTTGCTTTGGTATCTTCCAATTGGCAGAAGCAAAATGGGAAATAGTGATGGTTGAATAATGGCCCAATTTCAATTAAGTGGCCCTATATGTGATATTGAGATATTTATGAAAACCCTTAAAAATGGAAGCAACTTTGATAAAATTTAAGCTACATTTTAATCTAAAACAAATTGAAAATAAGGCCAAAAAAATTAATTTAGCTCAAAAAACTAAATACGAAATTAATAAAAACACTAAATATTTTATTAACCATTCGCCAAATATGCATTTTAGTGACCAATCCATTAACATGAGGAAAATAAGGGTTGTCACTCAAGGATTATATAGAGTTTACATGGAAAAAGTAGGATGAACTAATAATATTATTAACATAGAATAACACCACATTACTATTAATGTGGTGGTACTTCCCTCGAGCACAACCTTACTCACTCTTCTTATTCACCTTCATTGGGCTAGACGATGCAGTAGAGCTACACATTGTTTTCTTATGAAAGCCAAAAGCACAACTGATGGATGCATTCAGATAGTTGAACAAGACTCAAGAAAAAAGTGCCCGACCATATTTGCAAGTCTAAAAGCATGTTTTAGTGGTAATAGGCTAGATGACACACCATTGTTAATGCCACTAGAAAAGGATATGTGTTCAAGTACACTGCTTGCAAGAGGCAAAACCACCTCTTCTCCATCGTCATCCACCAAATTGTTTCCTTGTGGCTCACCTGCATACATGTCACCAAAAGAATCATTGTTATCATTTGATATGTCAATAATCTCTACATGATGGCATTGACAACGATATAAGGTTTGAAAATAGCGACTAGTGAATCTCATTGCACCTCTCCATAAAAAACATACGCCTTTACTAGTGAAAAATCCTACTCAATGATTTTGTTTAAGTTAAAGATCAATATAAAAATATTAAAACTACTTTTAATATAAATTACCTTCATGAGTTGAACCCAGATTTAGGGTGGCACTAAAACAACATTAGCATCATTGTCCCAAATAACTTTAGAATAGGAAATCACCTTACCAAATGTTGAATACCTTTTCCATAATTTTTTATACCTCATGCGACACACATCCAAAGAAAACCTTGTTCCAAAAGTAGCATTTACAATGCCACATGCAATTAAAAGTGCATGGACATGTTTATTTCCAAATTGCAAATGACACTTTTCCACTTCTTCAACTAGTGCCTCAATGAACTTTTTATCAACTTCATCAGTCCACCCTACATATAAAAGTAAGAAGATTGTGGAAATACATTTTGGAACTCCATTACAATATATTCTCTTAAGTATGAAATTAGAATTTATAGTGTGGTAAACTTGCATGGATGAATGTGGTTTTTATAGATGAATTTCCACATTGTTGGCTATGGCAAATGTTGTCAATAACCCTCTCGTGACCCCTATTGAATTTTAGAGTGAATCTACTAAATCTCTTCAAATACGTCACACAATATTTCCTACTTGGGAATCTATATATCATTTTTTGTCAATTTCTTTACATTGTCTATTGGGTATAAAATTTAACAGGTCACTTTGCCATGGTACCGTAGTCAATAGACATGCCTCATAATATATATACATGTGTATCGGTTAGATTGCTAGTAGCATGAGCAAGGAAAGTGGGAATATATTCCAACATGCTTGAAAACAAAGGAATAGTCATTTTACCAAAATTAAAGAAAATATATTCTCTTCACCATCTTACACTTTTTCCATTTTTCAATAAGAAAGGAATATATTCCACTTACAAAGTTAAGTCTTTTCCTTTGAAGAAATCTTTGGACTAATTGTATATATGTGTATACATTTATTTATACATATGATTTATATTTATATTTATATATACATAAGATTCACATATGAAAAATGGGGCCATGGGTGTTAAGTTTATAAACTTAACTTGGATCATGACCTTAAGATGTGTTTATTAATAATGAAAAATAATTACCATAAGGTTACCAAAATTTTATTTTTGCTTTTTAATGTTCATAATCATTTAAAATAATTAATTGAATGAATAATTTTTATGATATATATTTACTTACATATCTCTATTTGTATATATATATATATGGAAAACAGATATTCTTTAGTTATAGATTTTTTTCTTATGATCTTAAAATAAAAGTGAAATTAAACTAAATAGTTGTTTAAGCTACGGTCTTGCCACCTTTGCTTACTTGATAGCCTTGATAATGTTTTTACCACATTTTATCAACATTATACTGTCTCAAATATAATCATTATGATATAAATCCAACATAAAATTAATTTACTTCAGACAATACAAAAAATATGAGAAATAGATATTATAATACATGTACAAGTCTCTAAATCATTTTGCTAATGATAAGTGCAAGTAGTAATATGAATATTGCACCAATCATGGTAGTAGTACAGCCAACACAACAACACACCATAGCGCTAATGGAATGGATCTTTGTTTTGGATTTTGTAATCTGAATGGTACCAATACCACTGCAACCTACCTCTTCTAAACTAAACTTTGGTAATTCACCCTCCTTTGATGATGAACCACTATGAATTCCATCACTCCATTCATTAACAAAAGTTGACATATGATCCCACTTTGTGTGCTTGAACGAAATGAGGCTATGGTATTTGTCCCTGTAGGGGTTACATTTGGAACATGGGATACTACTTTAAGAACATTTTCTTCATCATGGTTAACATTTCCTTCATTGCTTCTCAAAAATTGGGTTCCATGGCCACATATAGGGTCATGTGCATGAGATTCATCGCACCATATGAAAGACTTTTGGTGGTTAATTTTAAGCGGACATGTATAGAAATATCTTCCAGGATTGTGAGTGTGTTGCCCTGCGTGAAATATGGACTTTGATCCTACTTTGCACTAAGAGGTGGCCAATTCCTTTGCATTTTGGAAAGACAAATCTGCAAAATTATAATGCGGTTAGTAAAAATAATTATAAATTATTTAAATTTTATGTAATAATGAGAAGCATATGAACATTGATTATCAACCATTCTAACTATTCTCTAAAATAAAACTAAAACTATCAAGTTTCATTATTAACTTTTCAAAAAAACATATCTATTTTTAAACATTTTCCATTCTCTCCATATTTGTATCTTTCATACAATATTATAAAATAATTCCATAAAGAAAAAATAATTTCAATACAAAAAAATAAATATTTAAATATAAATTATTTTAACCTTCTCAAAAGAATTTCAAGTTTTGAATTTTTGTTACAATATTATAAATAATACATCTACGAGAGGATGCAATCAAAACACTCACCTTTGTACAAGTCACAACAATATTGTAGGGAAGAGTCTAGAGATGCATTTGTGTGTATGCTAGGTTTTTGTGTTTGGTGGGTTTGTGAAAAAGAGAGATGGTTCCTTTATTTTAAAGTTGTTGACGGGTACTTTAGTCATTACAATTTAACAAAAGGTTATTATAATAATTTGGAGCATATCACACCCTATCAATACTTGCAACCAAACAACAAAAGTGTTTCTTGTTTGGATATCCATACTCTAAAAAGTAGCAACCAAACAAAATATTAAGGGGTATTCACATGTTAGATGGAATATATATCCATCTTAATCTTATCACACCTAATCCAATCCTAGCAACCAAACGGAGCTAAACATGATTGCTTTGGACATATTGGACATTGTTTGAGTTAATCCAGGTTATAAGATTGCAAGTGTGCAAATGATGGTAAAAAATAAGTGTAGTTATGAAATCTCTTATACTAAGGCATGGAATAATATGAAATGTGCAAGGGAGAAACTTTATTGGACTGGGAGAGCTCGATAAGAAAATTATGCAAATATTTTGGAGCTCTCCAAAAGTGGAGTCCATGAATAATTATTGAATGAGATCATCTTAAGACAGGCATATCGGCGCAAAAGATGTTGAAATATGTCTTTTGGGCATTTTGACCATGTATAAAAGGGCTCCAACATTGCCACAAACTTATCAATGGAGATGAAACTCATTCATACACAAAATATAAACATAAAATGCTTGTTGTAGTAGCCATAGATGCAAATAAGAATGTTATGATTATAGCTTTTGCCATAGTAGATGAGGAAACTTTGATGCTTTTGAGATGATTCCTTCAAATGTTAGCAAAACACATTATTAGAGAGGTTGATGGCTATTGTTTACTTTTTTATCGGCATCGTGGTATTTTGGTTGCTATAGAGATCATACCTAATTTCACGCCCCTTTGTGGAGTATATCAATTTTTTCTGGATAAATTGCAGCCTTTACAAGTGAAAGCTGCAATTAACCAACAAAAATTGTTACTATTGAAAGTTTTTAACCAACTTCTTCAAATGTCAAAGCTGCATAATTTCAGTGAAATGTTTAAACATTTGGAAAGCCAAAAAGATTGCTAGTACAAACCATGAAAGATTGCTCTTATCTCTTTTAGAGCTAGGATAATGCGTCATATAATTTTCTATGAGAAGGCTAGAGAGAAAGTAAAAAAATGCAATGTTATCAAGTTTAAGAAAAATAAAGAGCAACATCTAAACATGTGCACAACTAGCAACCGAGATGTAGTAATGTTTTAACATCACCAATGTGCTCAGAAGAGTATAAGTAAAAAAAAAATAAGAAACTATCAAAAATCAGGTTATAGCCACGAGGCACTTCAACCATAAGACAGTTTTCAAATTTAACATAAATAAACCACAACAACCAACTGTAAGGGACAAACACACATAAGGCAATTCGAAAATAATTCTCATCAAATAAACTTTCATAACCTTAACCAGATGAAGCAGAAAAAATTTAAAAATCCACAAAGGCTACAACAACTATAGAGAAAAGAAACACAACGATTTTCACTATATCCTCCTCAGCTATAATTCTTATACTGGGCTTAAAAAATGGCTTTAGCTAATTTTTTTGTTGATCCTTTTTCAAAAATCACAAGATTCTCTTTGACTCTCTTAGATGCCCTAACTAATTTTGTAATGAGCAGAACAATAAGCTAACTTGCCAACAACACTAGGGCTTCTAAGTGAATATACTAACACTCTGTCAGCCTCTCAAGTTACACCAAGCATAGCTGTTAGGAAGAGAGTGAAATACCTTTATATAGGAAGAGAAACTGGATA
Organism: Jacaranda copaia; assembly: GCA_014898725.1. Classification (NCBI taxonomy): domain Eukaryota; kingdom Viridiplantae; phylum Streptophyta; class Magnoliopsida; order Lamiales; family Bignoniaceae; genus Jacaranda; species Jacaranda copaia. The sequence goes on from JACGDI010003200.1 coordinate 87,328, forward strand.
CTAGATAGTGGTGGAGGAGAATTTAGTTAGCAAAAGGATAGACGTAGTTGTAGAGAGGAGAAATAGGCTCGATAATATCTTTGTAATGGTGCTTGTAGAGAGAGGGGGCTAGGGAAGGACTGTCCTCATTGTGTAGGAATGTCGGCCAAAGCAAAGTGGCGACATTCATATTTTAGAAAATGGAATGAGAGAAAAGACAAAGTGATGAGTAATATTAAATCTCTCTCTCTCTCTTTGCATATAAATTCTTGTCTTTATTTGATTGATAATTAAAAAAGAAAAAAAGAAAAAGAATAATAAAAACGATAAAAGCAAACACAAAAGGACTATGTGATCTACACTATGCACCTAATGCACATCTATACCTGTTTGGTACTATTGTTTTGTCTACATTATCTAGGAGCTAATAGCACCCAGTATGGGTTCTTTTAAAAAAGAATTGTTAAAAAAAGTAAAAGTCACAGAAATATCGTGGTTGTAGGAGGGTTATAATTTTATTGTAAGTTGCACATACCAAGCACAACTTTCAAAATTTTTTGTTAAACTCTAACATAGTAGTGGAGTTGTGCTATCAAAAGTTGCATTTGGTAAGCAAAACTTCTGAATTCAATCAGGTCATTAACTTCCAACGGTCACTATTGAAAGTTGTACTTGGTAAATGAAACTTCTAAATGATACTATTGAAAGTTGCAGTCTACAACTACAACTTTTAATAGTAACTATTTTTGTTGGCTAATTGTAGCTCTCACTTGTGAAGGCTACAATTTATTCATGTAAAAGTTATAAGGAGTGTGGGCCAATATCTGGCCAACACTCTTCAACAATTTATTCACGTGAAGGTAGCAATTTTCCAACCTGCATGTGAATAAATTGTTAAATATTGGCCAACACTCCTTATAAGTGGGAGTAGAGAGAAAGGGAGAAAATGGAGGAAAGAATGAAAATAGGAAGAAAAAGGAGAGAACAAAAAAGTCCACCTATAGTTATTGTTTGATATTGTCAACTGAAGAAATTTTATTAAGGTAAAAATTTAAATTTTTAGTATTAATTAAAATTTTGTGGTTTAGTTAATATATTATTTATTTATTTTTGTGTTTGCATTTTGTATAGAATGTTAATTCGGAAGGAATTAAATTATTTGATTCAATTTTCTTTTCCACAAACATTAAGTTTAGTGTATGATTTTTATAGGTTGATTTTTTTTTATCTTTTTTAATAATATTTTTGTTCATTTTTATACATAGTGTTAATTAATTTTTGTATTGTAGAAATATTGAACAATGTAAATCTTAATATTTTATTAAATTATGATGGTTATTAATTAGACTAGTTAATTAACGTAACTTATGTGTGTATTTGTGGATGGTATGTCGACTTCAAATATGATTGTTGTTTTAATATACTCTGGCAGAAAAATTATTAGAGATTCTTGCTCAATAGATTATGATCTTCCTGCATGTAGCATCATTACAGTATCTCGTGAAATAACATATTTTGATTTGTGCTATGAAATCTATGGAGCGACAGCTATTAATAGCAACAACTATCAATTGAAAATTCAAGCAAAATTCTATTCAGATAAATAGTATGGGATATCTAAACTTGTGGAAATACAAAATGATAATGGTTTATCTATGTTGTTTTGTCCACAGTCTCAACTGGATAGTGTGGAATTATATACTAAGACAGAAGCAATATGCCACATTGGTATTTAGAATATTTTTGGAGGGAGGTCTTATATGGGGCTTTTGATGCAACTCGAAGGTTATTCTACCTCTTACTAAGATTTTGGATGGGATGAACATACCCAAGTCAATTGGAAATAAATGTTCCTGTGGTTACGTAAGGATTTGCAAATGTTGGAATTCACGATTTTGGTGAAGGCCCTTTTACTTCTCATCAAGTTTTTGAAGGAAAGCAAGATTACCCAACACATTTCGTTCATGATGGTGAACCTAAGCCATAAGTAGATAGTTTTGGTGATCAAGAGTTAACCGATTCGAAACAAGTTGAAAATAATAGTGATGATTTTAATGGTAGTGATGATGAGGAGGAAGATAGCGATACAAAGGAAGAGCTACTATCTTCGCATGGTGAGGGAATATCTTTCCAACAACAACCCCATGAGATGAGAAATATCATTCCATACAGGTGGCGAGATGCATACCAAGGTAAAAGATGTTGAAATATGTCTTTTGGGCATTTTGACCATGTATGAAAGGGTTCCAACATTGCCGCAAACTTATCAGTGTAGATGAAACTCATCTATACACAAAGTATAAATATAAAATGCTTGTTGCAGTAGCCATAGATGCAAATCATATTGTTATGACTATGGCTTTTGCTATAGTAGATGAGAAAACTTTGATGTTTTCAAGATGGTTCTTTCAGATGTTGACAAAACACATTATCAGAGGAGCCGATGGCTATTATTTACTTTCTAATCAGTGTCGTGGTATTTTGGCTGCTGTAGAGAGCATATTTGATTTCATGTCCCTCGTGGAGTACATCCATTTTGTCTTAGGCATGTGTGTCCAAATTTCAATAAACATTTTAAGAATGTTCAACTAAAGGACTTGTGTCGGAAAGTTGGTGCTGCAATTTAAATCCAAAAATTTGAAAAATAGATGAAGTATGTAAAAAGCGTTAATGAGCATGCTTACTCTTACTTGGAGATGATAGACAAGAGCCAATGGAGATTATCTCATGATAGAGGATGGCATTTTGGCATTTTGCACACAAACATGTCCAAATGTATAAACGGGTTGTTAATAGGTGCTCGCCGACTACCAATTACAACTATTATTCAAACAACATTTGATCATTGCATGAAATATTTTCTTCACTGAATCACTAATGCTTGTAGGATGAGGTAAAATGATCAATTATGAACTGATTATGCTTTTAACATTTATACAAAATGGCAGTACCATTCTGTTAATCACTCCATGCAAAAAGTTGATTATGCTCAACAATCAGCTTTGATTATTACAAGAATTGACGCATCACGTGGGAATCATACTCACATTGTGAAGTTTCCAACAGAGAGTGCTCATGTGTGAAATTAGCTGAATATGGAATTTGTTGCTCTCATGCAATGCAAGTATGTGCATCATTTGTAAAGGAATATTATTAGGTAGAACATTACATTGCAACTCATAAAGGGAGATTTAAACCATTGTGGTTGGAGGATTATTGGGATGATCCTAACTTTGAGCTAGTCCACAACCCTGCTTGTCGAGAGCGACGCATTGTAGGTAGAGATCGTACCACTCGAATTCAAAATGAAATGGATTGGCCTCAAGCAAGAGCAAGACAAGAAGCTCAAAATGCACAACAAGCCCCTAAAAGACCAAATCCCTAGGTTTTTTATATTTTTTGTCATGCAGTTAGAAAGTTGTAAGCAAAATATTTGTGATATTTGTACGCCTTCTTTGTAATTTTTCTATGTCTTCTTGTTGCTTATTTTTGTGCACCTTCTTTATAATTTTTCTATGTTTTCTTTGTCACATATCACATGGAACCAATATTTGCAATTGTGATCTTGATTTAATCATGAAATACAAACTTAAAATTTGAACATTATGAACTAATGAAATTATTACTCGAGATTCTAACCTTCTTCATCCAACATGGGATAATTAGACTTATAGTCAGGATGGTTAACTACATTATGAATTTTACGACATGTGACTCTTTGACCTCATGCAAAAGCAAGTTCTTATGCTAGTTGGAGCATATGATACCTGCAATGATGCCTAAGCATTCTATTTTCTTTCCTTATTCTTGCAACAACTCTTGTATAATTTTCCTCATCATTCCTTGGCATTGATAATGACTGACAGTGTAGAATTCTCACACCAAGTCTTTGATGATTAGTTACCAACTCCTCATATTCATTAACTCTATATGCTCATTCCCTTCAAAGTTTGCAATAATATTCAATTAGATCATCATACCAAAGTGATTGATAGTTATCATTTCTTTCTTTTAGTAGCCATGTGTATCCTTGCTCGAAGAAGGGATCATCTCCCATTTGAGATGAAATATAGAAGACAAAAAAAAAATTTAAATGTTTCTCGTGTCAAAGTGGTGTAATCATTATGGACTTTGAACACTTTACGTGCCTAATTTTGTGCAAGATTCATGATGGTAAATGCATGCCTTTAATGCAAAGTATAGTCTTTCTCGTCCTTGCGTGCCTCAATAATAGCATCCATTGAAATATGTGCAAAGTGTAGTCATTGTCAACTTTGAACACTTCTTTATTAGCTGAAATTATATAATTATTTACTGATACTTCACATGCCTGATTTTGTGCGACATTGATGATGATAGAAGCATCCCCATAATGCAAAGTACTTTTTTGTCAACCTTGCATGTTTAAGTCATAATATTTGTTGAAATAAATGTAGAGTGTACCACATTTTTAATTTTAAATTGTCCATAAATATGTAGGATAAGAAAAATTTAATCACTTATCTCAAAATGGAGCTATTCAAAGTATTGAAAGTACATTATACTCTATGTGATCTTTTTTGCACCGTGGGTCATAGTTGGCTCTTGGACGATAATTATTGTTATTCATTCGTTCCAAATCAAAGATACTCTACCTTATATTTAGCAACACCGGAAGATGAATGGAAACACCATGTATAAGAACAAGATAGACTTGTAATAGATATATATTTAATATATACATTATATATGTATAACATTACCATATATATCCGTCAACCAGTGGTGTATTTACAGCCAAACATGTGGGGTTAGTTGACCCCACTTGCTATTATATATATATATATATATTTATATTAAAATGATGGATATATAGTCTTTTTGACCCTACTTATTAATAAAATGACCCCAGCAAAGTTGGTTGTTGACTGAGGTGTAAGATCAAAAGGCACTAGATGGTCATGAGTTCGAGCCTCCATTGTTGCACCCGCCCCTTTGATTTTTATCAATTGTGGAGTTAACTAAAAATTAGAGCCAAAATGACGTCATTTTGGCCCCTTGAAATAGAAAAAAAGTAATAATAAAAATGGTCAAAAAACAACAAAACAAAGTGGTCCCCCCATGCAGCCCCACTTCAACTCTTTCTCTCCATTCTTCCTTTCTCTCCCAAAAAGTAGCAAACAAAGGCCCAAGAATCTTTTTCTTTTTCTTTTAATATTATCCACCACTTGAAATTTAAAAAGAATATTAAAGGCCAAAACAATGTAAGT
>JACGDI010003200.1:92655-102935 GCA_014898725.1 Jacaranda copaia
AAATTAGAGTTTAATCAATTAAAATTTAGGATAAATTGATAATGTTAATTTATTGACTTTTTGTATATGCATATTTTAATTGTTGACTTGTTATTAATTGTTATGTAATTGATTATTATTGCATTAGGTTAAAAAGTTAGGGTATAAGGTTAGAATTTAGAAATTGTGAATATTTATGAATTATGCATTCTGAAAGAAACTAAATTAACTGTATTTAAATTTATTTTACAATGTTTGCATATCAATAAATACATTTTTCACTCGAATTTCAAAGTTCGGAGGCTCTACTTTGTCTTCACATAATTTGCCTCTCTTTTAAGAAAGGATCGATCAATTGGAAGATCTGCTTTGCAATAATAATTTGAGATCACAATTGCTTGAAAAACAAAGTTAATGAGTTGATTTAGACTCTTTAAAGGCCGATCCCGTAGAAAGATCATCAATTTTGAAATATCACCCAAATGATCATGATATAGTAAGAAGATCATATATTCAAAAAGGTCCTTATTAACCACAAAATCACAATTTTTCACAAACTAAAATGTCTGGTGTGATACGTCGATTTAATCATAAATGGTTCGATATTTATCCTGATTGGTTGGAATATAGTGTATAATCAGATACAGTCTTTTGCCTTCCTTGTTATCTATTTAAGGATGAATATGTACATCAACGTGGGGTAGATGCATGTTCAACTAAAGTATTTTAGGCTTAGAATAAAAAGAAAAGATTTGCTACTCATATTGGTGGGCCTAATAGTGACCATCACAAATCAAAGAAGAAGTGTGAAGATTTGATGCAACAAAGTCAATCCATTCAAGCAGCTTTAGATAAGCAATCGAGCCAAGCTAAGTTGGAGTATCGGATATGTTTAATTGCATCAATTAAGGCTGTGAGATTTCTTTTGGGTTAAGGAATGGCATTTCAAGGTCATGATGAAGTGCATCATCGTCAAATAAAGGTAACTTTCTTGAACTTTTGAGATACTACACAGAAAATTGTGAAAAAGATGTTGTTGCAATATTGAGAAAAGCACCAAAAAATAATCAACTCATTTGTCCAACAATACCAAAAGAAATTATATGTGCATGTGCTATGGAAATAGCTGAGGTCATCATAGAGGATTTAAATGGTGATTACTTTAGTATACTTGTTGATGAATCCCGTGATATATCATGTAGGGAGAAAAAGGTTCTTGTTTTGCGATATGTTGATAAAAGAGGATTTGTAATGGAGCGATTTATTGGGATTTTTCACATTTGTGATACTAGTGCTTTATCTTTAAAAGGAGTTGCTTCATTGCTTGCTCAACATTCATTAAGTATATCATATATACGTGGTCAATCCTATGACGGAGCAAGTAACATGCAAGGTGAATTTAATGGACTTAAAGCTTTAATTCAACGAGAAAATAGGTCAGCTCATTCAATTCATTGTTTTTCTCATCAACTTCAATTGACTGTTGTTGAAATTAGTAAGAAATGTGATGACTTTGTTGGAGTTGTTAACTTAGTTTTAGCTGTGATGAATGTGGTGGGAGCTTTTTTTAAACGTAGAGATGAGTTTCGAGACGCACAAATTCTCAAAATTCAAAAGGCATTTGAAATGGGTGAGCTTCAGACTGGTAGGGGTCTACATCAAGAATTAGGTCTTGCAAGACCAAGTGATACTCGTTGGGGATCTCACTTTAAGTCTTTTGTTAACTTCATTCTATTATTTGATTCAATAATTGATGTGCTTGACACTATTGGCACGAATGCAGACTCATTAGGTGAAAAATGGAAAGCGCATGGGCTTGTTGATGCTTGTCTAAAATTTGAATTTGTTTTCATGTTGCATGTTATGAATAATATTCTCAGCATCACAAATGAACTTAATTTAGCTTTACAATGAAGGAAACAAGATATTGTAAATGCCATGTTGCTTGTTTGAGTAGCAAAGAAATGATTGCAAAAGACAAGAGATAGCGAATAAGATTCACTTACTGGTGAGGTGTCTGAATTTTGCATCAAACATGATATCGAGATACCTATATTTGATGATCTCTATATCTTTTTGGGAAGATCAAAGTGAAGAGTTGCTAAATATATAGTTTTACATCATTACCGTATTGAAGTATTTTATAAAGTTATCGATTGGCAACTTCAGGAATTAAATAATCGATTTAATGAGGTAACATCTGACTTATTTCATGGTATGGCTTGTTTGTCCCCATCTCAGTCATTTGCAAGTTTTGACATAGAAAAGATCATGAGATTGGTTGCGTTATATCCTGATGATTTTAGAAAATATGATTTAGTTGAGCTTCGTTGTCAACTTGAGAATTATATAATTGATGTGAGTTTTGAGGATAAGAAATTTTCTGATGTGAATAGAATTAGTAATATATCCAAAAAGTTAGTTGAGACAAAGAAGTATTTGGTGTATCCTCATGTATTCCGACTTATGAAATTTTCATTGCTTTTGTCGATCGCCACTACAAGTGTAGAGAGAGCTTTCTCAACGATGAAATTTATCAAGACTGAATTGCATAACCGAATGGATGATGACTTCCTTAATGATTGTTTAATTACTTACAAAGAAAGAGATGTATTTGTGAGCATTTCAGATGATGATATTATGACAACGTCTCAGAATATGAAAACTCGTCAAGGATAATTGAATTAATGTATTTAAATATTATTTTTATTAAATATAAATTATTTTAAATTTATTTTTTATTAATATTTTGACCCCACTTACCTAAATTCTTGGATAGTCCACTGCCATCAACCACCATTCCAACCTCCATCCAACACAGCTGTCGACGTCACAAAATAATAATAATAATAATAATAATAATAATAATAATAATAACCCACCACAACAAGAATGGTGCGGTCCGAACTTGGCCAGATCTGGACATTTTTCTGGCTACCATGGCAGTTGGCCACGGTTGCCAATTGGGGTAGTATTATACTGTATAAATATATTATAGATAATTTTACATACATATATGTACAGATATAATTTTATTTGTATATGATTTTATATATATGCATGTATATACTATTTTATAAATATTAAATAGTATTTAATTTATATAAATATGTTATATATTTTATAAATTTGAAATTATTTAGTTTTGTTAATTTTATATATATGTATGTGTATATAATTGTATGAATATTAAATATTATTTAATTTATATAAATATATTATATATTTTATAATTATAAAATGATTTAATTTTTGATTAAACAAAAGAAAAAGAAATATATATTTTATATTTATGTATATGGATATGTCATAAATAATTTTATATACAAGTATTTATATATAATTTGTTTATATAAGTTTATATATATATATATGTATGTATATTCTATAAATATTAAATAGTATTTAATTTATATAAATATGTTACATTTTTTTATAAATATAAAATTATCTAATTTTAGATTAAACAAAAGAAAAAGAAATATATATTTTATATATATGTATATAGATATGCCATAAATAATTATATATATATGTGTGTATATAATTTTTTAAATATTTATTAGTATTTAATTTATATAAATATGTTACATTTTTTATAAATATGAAATTATCTAATTTTAGATTAAACAAAAAAAAGAAATATATATGTTATATGTATGTATATAGATATGTTATAAATAATTATATATAATTTTATAAATATTAAATAGTATTTAATTTGTATAAATATGTTATGTATTTAATAAATATAAAATTATTTAATTTTAGATTAAACAAAAGAAAATGAAATATATATTATATATGTATATAGACATATCATAAATAATTTTATATACATATATGTATATATAATTTTTTATATGTATATAATTTATATATATGTATGTATGTATATATAATTTTATAAATATTAAATAACATTTAATTTATAAAAATATGTTATGTTTTTTATAAACATGAAATTATTTAATTTAGATTAAATCAAACAGAAAGAAAAATATAGGGATATAAAATAATTATATATATGAGGGTATTTTCGTCTATGCAATGTAAAATTCAACTCAAATAAATGAAAGAATGTGGTAAGCCACAATTTAAAAACATAAGACGACTTTTCAATTTTTTTTAATCAGATATAGGTAAATCACCCTTCTCATATTTTACGGCGAGTAAAAAAATTTTAGCCCCGTGAATTTTTATAAACCATAATTTAGAAGGATGTTCTCTTTTTATAGGGTAAAGGATTGTGCAGTCTCGTGGAGATTTGGTATCCAAATCTGCATAAATTAAAGACGCCAACTTTATCTGATCAGTGCGACTTCTAACTCTATTCGATCTTTTGGGAGACATTAGCAAACAAAATGCACTTTTAGTTGGACTTATCAACCCAGTTTTCACCATAATTATTTCTATCAAACGTTCTCATGCATATCATAAATTTTGTCACAAAATTCCGGCTCCCCACAAAACTTTATAATTTTTTTTTTCTAATTTACACAAGCAAGGATACTAAGGATTTATTAGAATTTAAATCCCAAATTTTATTCATACAAATATAAAGGTGATGTCATTAGATCAATTGACTACTCAGCACAAAATAATTCACAACATGAATTCTATAAATTTAGTGATATATATATATATATATATATATATATCTAAAACTGAATAATATGATTTTTTAAAAGAATGATAGTTATTGAAATTTTATTTATATACACATATATCGGGAGTTTATTACAATTGATATTTTAGCCACTTTTTCCTTCAAAATAAGCTATGTGATTTAAAATATTTTAAGAAAAGGATTTGCTTTTCGAAATATAACATACTGCAAAAATAAAATTTGACGGACTAGTAGTGTGAAAATGGAAAAAAAAGAACGAAGAAATATTAATTTCATAAGGTTTAGATTTCTGGAGAACCATTGAAAGAATAAGTGTAAGTGATGCAAGCGAACTACTAGCAAGCTAAATTGTGAAAATGGGATTGTAGGAGAATAATACAAGTGTCGTGCTGGTAGGCAAAGCAGTTTGAATCCTACACCTTAAATGGTGGAAGTTTAGTAGTCGAAAGCATCACTAATTTATAGTCTATTTGGTTTTATTTTCAAAGGTATTTTTAGTTTTCATGCATTTTCAAAAGTTGGAGAAGTAGTTATGAAATAGAAATGAAAATTGAGATGTATTTGAATGAAATATTAGAAAGTAATGATTAAAATAAATATAAATTTGAAAAGTAGGTTTATATTTTTTACGTTTAAAAAAATTTATTTTTTTAAAATATATATTTATTTTATTAATTTTAAAATGATAGTGTATATTTTATATCAAATCAAATTTGAATTTGATTAATGTGAGAGTAGAATGATAAGGTCACTTTAGAGAGAGTTTGAAAAAAAAGAAAAGAAAAGAAAAGGTAGGGGGAGGGGCCGAGGGGGGAGATATTTTGAATGAAAATGGATAAAAAATAATAATATATATTTTTCATTTCTAGACAGAAATGAAAATGGCCATGAAAATAAAACCATATGGGCTATTCTGTGACCCAAATAGCATGGGACATATGTATGTATTGCAATACAAATCAACAATGATTGCATATTCTTAGGTGATAGATAGCTAAGTAATACCATAAGGAAAGGGTGATGTAAACTTGGGTAGCTAGTCAAAAGGATACAAGTATTTTGATACTCTATTTTAATTTATATTTTGTAATATATTTTATTTTATATATGAATATATATTGAGTATATATAATTATAATTAAATATTTATTTAAAAAATATTTTATGCATATTTAGCTTTTATTTATAATACAAAATAGAAAATGAAACACTAACTAAAATAAGTAATCGAAAACATTCAAAATAGAAAGACGTAAGAGTATTTACAATATTGCTCCACGAAATCTATTTTCCATGACTATATTTATGTGTCGGTATTTGTATATTTTCTTCTTTAAAGTTTATATTACATGATTAGACTATTGAATATTTGTCTCGCCCAAATATGTTTATTTGTACATTGCCTTTATGAAGATCTAATTGCGTGATTAGACTATTGAATCTTTGTCCAATACGATGTTAATATGTTTTGATATTTGTACATTCCCTTATAAAATTTAGATTACATAATTTGATGATTGAATGTTTGTCTAACACTCCCACACTACAGAAAAAACAAAAATTAATGATAAAATAGTAAATGACATATACTCATAAAAATTATCACCAATCTTATATATTAAGTGATAAAAAAAATTACAATTAACAAAATGAAGATTTTATTTTATCAGTACTCTAATAATTAGTTTTACAAAATCGACAATGATAAAAATAATATTTAGATTATTAAAATTGATAATTAGTGGTGCATTCATAATGAAAAAAATCTTGTCATAAATTATATATACTAACAATTTTTAATGTCATTAGGTTAAATTTGTCACTTATTCTTTATGATAACAATTTAAATATTCTTATCGCTATTAATCATATTTGTAACAAAATTAAAATATCATCATTCAAAAAATATTATTGGGTGGCAAAATATATAAAAATTATTAGTACTTAACATATATAACTAGTGGTAATTTTTATATTCACTTTATTTTTATTTTTTTTGTCACAATATTATATTTTTCATATTGTGTTAAGTATCATTGGATAATAAAATTGCAAATAATAAGAGATTGGACAGGGGACAGGATAGTATAAGAGATGATATCTGAAAAATTCGGAAACCAAATCCAATTAGGAATGGAGCTTCAAAGAGCTAAGTTAGGAAGGATTAGGATTCACAAATCATTATATAAAAAAATTGGTTGGATGCACTATTTTATTTTGTGTTTTATTTTTTATTTTAATGTATTATATATATGATAAATATATTTAATTCTCAATTAATTATTTTTATAAAAAAAATATTTAATATATATTATGCATTCATATAATTGAATAAAAAATAAAGTATAGTGGAATAGAAGATCTAAACTGTATAATCAAGTTTTCTTGCGCACAAAGTCTCTCAAATTTCCCTGTTATCTCCTCACTGTGAATTATTTCTACTAGTTTTTATCTTCTTCTTCTCCACAATAAGAATATGGCGGAAGAAAGCACAGTTTTGGGGCCGCACCACCACCACCGCCTTCTCCCACGGCTGATGCTTCCGTGTAATGTTGAAGGCCGCCCTTATTACAGCGACTTCCACAATATTTTCGATGGAATTATTCTCCGTCAAGACTTGCACGAACTGGACAAGAAACGGTGCGTGGGATCATCTCGCGGATGGCTGATCATGGCCGAAGACGAAAGCCCTTCAATCTTCGCCGTCAATCCGCACGATATCTCTTCCCCCAGAATTCAACTCCCGAACTTCTTAACTTTTCCAGAATTACTCCATTTCAATGGCAGTGAATATGTTCACTGGATGAATTTCCTCGGGATTAACGAGAAATGGGCTTCAAAGGACATCAAGGACTGCTATCTCAGAAAGATAATCCTGTCAAAAGATCCAACGGAAGAGTGTCGCATGGCTGTGGCCATATTCGGATTAAGCATTGAACTTGCCTTCTGCAGAGTTGGGGATAAAGTGAGGCACATTATATCCCACAAAGGCTTACGCAACTTCAGGGATGTTGTTTTGGATCAAGAAGGTTGATTTTACGCTGTGAACCCTAGAGGGAAAGTTCTGAAATTGGATCTAGAAATCCCATTGTGCAAGTTAGTTTACAAGCCTATGGAGCCAGATTACTCCAATGGGAAGTACTTGGCTTTTGATACCAAGGGGAAGTTGATGCTGATAAACAGGTACATAGGAGGGGTAGAAGATGATGACGACGAAAGCAGTTCGGACGAGGACGAAGAATTCGACCTGGAATCTTACTCTGGTTGGCCTTACAAGACTGCAAGATTCAACGTCTTTAGAATTGATGAAGAGAAAAGAACATTGGAGAAGATTTGACAGTTTGGGAGATGGGGTTTTGTTCTTGGGCGATAATCAGAGCTTGTGCCTGTCTTGGATGGAGCTTCCGGGATGTAAGAAGGACTCTATTTACTTCACTGACGATGGGCTGATTAGCCGGTGCCAACCAAGGACTGGGGGCCATGATATTGGAGTTTTCAATATGAAAGTTGGATGCATAGAGACAATCGAGTGCGTCGAGAATGAGGCTGAGTGCATCAACAATGCCGGTGGGGGAATTTGGCCGCCGCCGATTTGGGTTCCTCTTCCTGTCTCAGCCGGGAATTTGGCCGCCTCTGATTTGGGTTGTCCTTCCCCTGCCCGCCATTAGAAACGCCTGAAGCTTATTACTATATTTTTTTAAGTTTTCGCCCTATTTTGTTTCAGTCGTAGGGATCGTATTTTATGTAGATTTATTGCCAATTCTATGGTGTAGAGTGTAAAAAGAACAGGTTTTTTGCTGAGGTCCATAGCCATTTCAGATGCTGTAGAAAGAAATATTATGTAGCAATAATATAGTTGAGGTGAAATTTTATTTTTCGTCTTATAATATACTGCAGCGTGCAATTTTTAGTTCTTATAGACGAATATTTTACCATTTATTCATACTGTTGCTTATTCATACTTCCAGTAAAACTGCGCTGTTGAAGTCAAGAAGGATAAGAAGGATAAACAAAATTAATCCCATAAACAGATTTGATCCTCTGGGACGTCGTCTTGTAGGTTTTGAAACCAAAAGTGCTTAAGTTTTTCTAGATAAAAATGCAAACTACTATATATTATGGTATATTTTGCCGATAAGTTCATCTCTCTCCATTCGGCTTGCAACTTAATAAGGAAATCTCAGTTTGCTGCATGTGTTGGTCTTGATGAGACGTCACGTTACTAAACCCAAGCAATGGTGTGAATGCAAAAAATGTAAATTTGGTTGAGAAGAATAATGAAATATATCAGCAATACAATTCAGAATACAACAATTTACAAAAAATTAGAAAATTATAGAAAATCATATATTTTTGACATTATATGCAAGAAACTCACTAGTGCACTTCTTCCTCTATGGTTCTATCACAGCTGTTAGAAGTAAATAAAATCTGATGAAGTGAGCTATCGGGGACACACCGAAGGGCCAGACTTATGTTTAAGTGAAACGTCCGCCTTCAGTAAGAAAGGATATAAATGCTCATCTAAAAATTTAGCACAGCACAAGTATAGGCAAGTGACAAGATCATCCGCAGAAGAATCCTCCGTGGCTTCATCTCCAGCAAGAACCTTCTAACAATCAGTTCCACTTGTGTATCTTTAGCTTCAAGCAACTATAACAAAACAGATGAAGGAATCAGATACACAGTGCACATTCAGGTATGAAACAAGCATAGAACTGAAATTCTTGTGCTTCCACATATAAGAGGCACTATAATCAAAAGAAAAGGATAAATTAATAAAAAAATAAATTGAAGCTGCTGCATTTGAGGAGGTTGAAGTAGGCTCAGTCCAAACAAGACCTAGTGCACATGATTTCACAAAAGTCAAAGCTCCTATATGCAACAAACAAGAACGGCAAAGATAATAAATATCACATAATAATTTCATAACACTATCACAGGTTAATCAAGTGATCTAAGTCTCGAGGAAAATGTTAATATATGAGATTGCGAGAGCACAAACTAAACACAGGTTCTGTTCTGAGCATGAGAAATTGGAGAAGGTCAATGAGATTGAAGAGGAGATGCAGGAGAAGGACAAGGCATATCAGATCCACCATATACATATTTCTCCTGCAAATGCAACCATGATGCCTGCAGGACCTTATTATGCTCAATACCTCAGAGTCAAAACACTTAACCATGCATCTATTTGGAGAAGATAATGTTGAAGAATTCAAGCAATTACATTATAGGCTTCACAAGTTTGTCAAATCCTGCATGAACTCAAAATACCAATTTAGAACTATGAACCTAATAAACCATGGCCCGGCAATGAATATTAATTAAATTATTCTACTGAAATAAGTACAGCAAGTATACTCTAGTTGCCTGGAGGAACTTTTCAATGATGTATCAATGTCCGTGTCCATAGTTATGTATCTCTCAGCAAAGTAGATTGGAAAAATAAAGCATACACTGAAATTGCAAGAAAGTGTAAAATCATGATTCGATACTTAGAATCAAATCAAGAATGTTTATCATGATTGAATGCAAATGCTACATATTTATACCTTAGAGGTAGGCCTAAACTTTGTATTCACCAACATGCATCCACTTTGTAGAGGACCACTTGTTTCCTCTGATAACAGGGCAACCTCCTGGAAACAAATTGTAAAATAATAACAGG
>JACGDI010003200.1:107450-141113 GCA_014898725.1 Jacaranda copaia
TTATGACGTCATACCGGTTGAACCAGTAACCAATAACGTCGCCGGTTCTTTGTCTGGTCCGATTTTAAAAACATTGGTTGGGGCAATAGAACTCTATATATAGCTGCAGCAGCTTTCTTCAAGACTAACTCCGACGTCCCTCTTTGGAAGACGAGAACTATTGGCACTCACCGGCGTTCTGAACATGTATAAATGAGGTCAGTCGCCTCTGCCATCAACTTTTCACTGAAAAACAAAGAATATATGCATCACAAACTTAAAACCAGAAAATAATGTAATAAACAAGAGCAATACATGCAAGCCTTTTTGCAATTAATGTATCATGCGCAACTAGGATTTATGTACTAGAAAAACGTGTATTTTATGCATACGTATGATCATAAAGGACAAACCTTTTAACAGCTCACAAATTTACGGCCACAACTGCCAGAATACTCACGGCTCCCAACTATATTACTCAAAGACAAAAGAATGGCAAGCCGATTATCACCTTTGAGGGCTATAGCATGTAAATGAAGGAAAGCAACATGTCTGGTTTAATGAGAGATGGATATTTCTGCTTTATTCTTTCTTTCATTGAAATGCAAAACTTAAGAACAAGGATATAGCAGAGGACTTATCAAGCAAACATGTAGAGTCCACCATTGTAAAGTTTAGCCAGTTTGGTTAGTCAAAGTTCCAACTTTTAAGACAACTTGCAAACAGTTTGATTTCAATTAGCTTGACTTTCTATAGCTTGAGGCATGCTGAAGATACCTCAACCTTTGAGCCACACTAAGATCTTGAGCTGAGGTTCATGTCTTCCAATTATTTTAGCTTTCTAGGCAATTGAACAATAAATGCAGTCATTGACGCTTCTAGACATATAGTTATAATAGATGCAATTAGCCATATAAAAATTTCTCAAGTCGAAAGCATGAACTGGGCTCCCAATCAAGCCTAATCTATACCCTGATCATTTTCTCACTTGAAGTCATCTGTGGCTCAGGGATGAGCCCAATCAAGCTGGAGACTGAAAGTTTTGAAGGGCTTCCGTCCCCCTAAACACAGCCAAAATAATGGCAATACTTCCACAAGCCCTTCCTCTTTGAAGTAAAAGAAAAAATCACTTGGGATGCGACTCCTGCTCTGTATTTGGCTATAATTAATCTTCACTAACAACACTTCTTAATAGAGATCTCATGATGATCTTTATATCAGATAAATTTCAAGTTGGCACTCTTCTCTGACAAGCAGTCCACTCTAACGAAGCATGCTACAGAACTTTGTTGCTCCAATTAATTTTTCAAAAAAGTGGCCTAACCTAATGGATTCTAACTTAGATAACCCACCATGCAAACCAACAAGGAGCATGCTATGGGAGGGAGGTACGCAGCAATGCATCTCCCAGTGCTCTTGCCCTGCAGATTGAGGCAGCTGAGCAGCTAGGTTACATTATTGGCAAGGATCATTAAAGACTATTCACTTAAAAGTAATTAGATGGATCTATTGCATTAAATCAATCAACAAGAAATTCCATCCTCTCCAAACAGTTTCAGTTTGCATTCCCAAGGAACCTATATTGGATTCCAAAATCCCATGAAAAATCTGCTTTGACAACTAACCTTCCCAGTCATATCCATCCCATGTGATCTCTAAGCTTGGAATTGCCAGTATCCCCAGCACATGCAGCCCCAGACTGCATATTATTTGTTTATCAATTCAACCAACTTTGAACCAAGCATAGGTGCAAAATTCTGGCGAAGTAAAACTTCCCTTTGCAGACAACAATATTCCAAATTTCAAATCATTCAAATGGATGTCTTCATATGCCCATAAACATTCATTTCTCGTAGAACCTTCTAACTTTAATTTTATATCCCACAAAGATTTTTATTTTTATATATCAGTATACATGATTCCTAGTGCAGTCCTAGCTCCGCCCCCGCCAATCCACCACTGTAAAAAGACCCCAATCCTAGACACCAATCCAAGTATTCAACCATTCTTGTGTTCAATATAACACACCAAGGCACATAAAAAATACATAACCAGAAACTCAAATTTCGCATCAGAATTAACGAATATGACATCCATACATATAATGATTACTCAAAAATGCGAAATTTCTGAAAAAATTAGCAGCAAGTGTAAGATAAGATATCCCAAAAGAAAATGAAAAAGGAATTACATACACATGTTCATACACCAGCGAACAAAACAGGGAAGTAAGATTTTGTGAAATTACCAGAGCTAAAAGAGAAGTAACTAATCTAGTGCTTAAAAACTTAGAATTGAATCCTTATAATCAGAGTTCATAGGAATCTATCCTATTCATATTAATCGATGTATTTCAAATTCAAATTCAAGACACAAATTCTTGCTATGAAATACTATGCAATTCGAAATCCAATTGGGGACAATTACCACAATCATCGCCGATGGGAATCATTTCTTTCTTTCTCAATTTGCTGTTTCTGTTTCTCCACTAGCTTATCAAGCGCCACTTGCACCGCATCCCGCCCTCCGATGAGCAGCCGGGTTACGACTTCCGGGTCTTTTTCAAATCGAGCCTCCTCGAATTCCTTTCGTGCATTTTCCCTCAGAACATCGCGCCACAGGACGCCTCGAGAGTCGGGCCACATGAAGAACCGGGTTGCCCGGATGATATCCCGGTAAAGACTTATCGCCTCACGCCGAGTGCTGGTGAGTCGTTGCCGAGTTATTAATTCGTTTTCGTCGTCGTCGAGGTGCTTTGTTTCGTTCTTGACTAGGTGTCTGTCTAGGAGTTCATCAATAGTATCGGGGCCGTTGTGTAATAAGCGGTGGTGGAAATGGAGAAGGGACTTGGTGGCCTGCAGGCGGCCGACGGTCCAGCAATTTTGGAGTTTGAAGGTCATCTTGCTAATTTCTTTCTCCAGTTAATTGAGAAAGTTTGAGGCTCAGTTGGATCGAGGCTTTAATGCGTAGATATTCAAAAATTTATTTATTGTTTGTATTTGTATTTATTTATATACAATTTATTTATATTTTTTTAAAATAAATATTATTTATATTTTTTAATAAAAATTTCATAATCTATATATAAGTTATAATTGAAGAATTGAAAAGAAAAAAAAATTAAAAAGTTATTATAATATAGAGAAAAAATGAAGAATAAAATTAATCAATATAATTATTGTTGGTTAATTTTATAATTAATATACTTAATTGATGTTATTATTATTAATAATAAGTACTAATAATTAATTATAAAATTAATTATTAATTAAAAATTATGTTATCTGTTTGATTGCTTTGGTTTTAATAACATTATATAATTCCTTATATTAATTAAAATATATATTTGATGCTGCAAGAAACTGCGTGTAGAGGAAATGAAAGTTCGATATAGTTCTAGGCTTGAAATCTGCAACCACAACACACATTAAACTAGCCAAGGTGCTCCCGATTAAGGCACTCTGAAGTTAGTTCTGGTTGAGAGGGTAATCTGGCAGAATATAGAAAGTGTAAAGTGAATAGTGTATATAGCATTATCTTAAGCGTGGTTGAGCCTGAAGTATTTATAGCTTTCTAAGAACGTGACTTTATCGAAGTACCCCTACTAAGTGTATTAACATTCTCTCATGCCAGGGGGTTGGGAGTCATTTCGTGTCCAGATTTCGGTACTGTGCCAGGTGGCTAAATCTCCTGCTTTTTCGGGTAAACCATTCCAGCGGGGGCACGTTTCTGCCAAAATTGTTGGCAGGGTTGTCAGAGTTGTTAGCAGCGGTTGCACCGGCTGCCACATGTCATTGGAGTGGGTTTGATCAGTCAAATCAATATGCCCAGCAGGGATCCAGGTGAACGCCGAAGGTCGATTAATGTCGACCATATTCAGATGCTCAAAATATTAGAGTTGTCCTCGGGTCGATATGGGTCGACCGTAGATACTCCCAAGTGAGGTCGATACCGATCGACCAAATAGATTCTACATTTGGGCCTAGTGGGCTGTCTCGTTTGATGTTGGGCCTGTTGGGCCTACTGGGTTATCCCATATCAATATTTATTATAAGTTCATAGATTCATGTATTTGAATATTTGTAAATAGATATTGATGAGGTTGAAAGTCATTTACAGTGAAATAGGTTGTGTTTGGGCTAATCCGACCAAGGAGATCGAATGATCCAATAACAATATTTTTCAAGGTATGAGATCTACAAGGAATAGCAAACGTTAAACTAGCCGAGGTGCTCCTGGCGAAAATATTTCGACGCTCAATTTAGTTCTAGTTGAAATACAATAATAGAACAAAAGAGTAAAAGCGTATAGTGTAAATGGCATTACTTGGAGTGTGGCTGGCAGTGAGATATTTATAGCCTTCTCTTGGTGTGAAATATGTTTAAGATGTCCCTATCAAATGTAGAGGGCTCTTGTCTTTGCTTGGGGGTTATTGGTTATTTTCAATCACGGTACTATTTCATGTGATATCATCTCCTGATTTTTAGGATGAATAGTACTTTAGGTAGACGCCTTTCTGCCAAAGTTGATGACAGGATTGGTAGCAAAGACTGTACCGGGTGGCACGTGCCACTAATGCAGAGGCATGCTGCTTGTCAGAACATTAAATGCAATAAAGATATGGGTTAGCACTAAAGTGAGCACTCCGGTCGACAATCATCGAACAGACAGGGTAATCGACCAAAGAGATGGTTGAACGGACCAAGTAGCTAGAAACATCATGTTGAATGCAATCGAGAACAATCTATTCAACCAGACAACTATGATCGAGTGATCCGACCCACTGGGTCTGGAAACAACGTTGGGCTGTGCATGTTAAGTGGGCCTGAGGGCCTTCTCTAAGGTCGATAGCTTGTTGGGCGAGGCCTGTTGAACTATCCCATATCATAAGTCCACCCACTGTGGTCCTGATCGAACTTGCTGACGAGAAGAAGCAAGGAGTACATAACTAAACAGCGATTACGACAGTTTTTGGATGGTTAAGCATATTCGACCGAGGTTCTTGACTCTCAACCGAGGTTTCTGAATAATTGACCAAGGTTTTTGAATAATCGACTAGGATTTTTTAATTCTCGACTAGGGTTTCTAACGATTTTAAGCATTTAATGCACCAGTTATATCACAGAATACAAAGCGCTAAGTAGTAGTAGTGCAATTATTACTGCCGCTTGGGTTCCCGCGTCTAAATGCAAGACACCCATTTTACACTTTTGGTGAAATCTATTCTAATTGAGTTCTTACTTTCCAAACTCTCTAAATCCTTTCTGCACTTAGAGTTTTCAAGGTATCCACTGTAAGTTATTCTTCCCATTTGTACTTTTCTTCATTTTTCTTTACGAAAATGTCCAGTACTTCGGATAGTAAGAACACTAAGTCTAAGGGTGTATCATTCTAGGAGAAAACTAGGGTTGAAAGTGTGCCTAAAAGCACATGTGAGAGTAGTTCTGATAGTGCATCAAGTGATAGTTCGACCTCGAGCAACTTGAGCACGGAGAGGGCTGCCTCTGGGGGTGAAGTTAGCCCCAATGAAGCCCCTGCATTGCAAGGTCGATTATTTACACCCGACCATTATAGTGAAATAGTCTCCAAAATATCCCTAGTTGACCTAGTGCAAATTAAGGAGATGTCCCACATTCCAAATAAGTATGAGCTTTTTGTGGCTAGGGCTCAGGGTAGAATGCATCGACCTCCTAGGGGACGCATAACGGTGTTTGAGGAGGGGTTGAGGTGCGGCCTTAGGTTTCCTTTAGCCCAAGTCGTAGTCGACCTCCAGTGGGCGTCGAGGTCTGCATAACCCAACTTCTTCCCAACTATTTCGCCACTATTTATAGCTTTGCTATGTTGATGCACATGTTCGACTAGCCAGCTTTCTTTGCCAACTTTTCAAACTTGTTTCATTTACCAATGTCCCGGAAGTCAGGTAGTACAGAAAAGTCTAGCTTCTATTACCTAACGACGCGCCCACATCGAAAGTTCCTAGTAGCCCCTTTCTCCTCATATGGCCATGAGTGGAAAAATCACTTTTTTTATATTCGAGGGCCTAGAGATTTTAATATTTTATGGGGTTAGTGGAAAGGACATGTAGAAATGCCAGGGAATCAAACACCTAGTTGCCCAGCACCTTTAGGGACCTGGTCAACTTTAGGTAGATAAAAGCCTCAATTTTGACCGAAAAGAGGTGTCTGATGTTGGTTGGCCTATCACCAGTTGAGCTCGACCTGACCACGAGCGATCAGCTAGGTAGAGATCTTCGTTGATTATGCTAACTGTAACTTTGTTCTTTCTGCTCAATTCTGATGGTCTTTTTTGTTGTACTTTGTTGGCAGATAAAGAAGAGGTAATGGCACACAATCAAGCAGAAGCTACAACAAAAGCTCAAAGGAATGAGGAGCGTCGTCAAGCTGCTGATCGACAAAAGGCCTCTGCGGTGGAACATGCACCCTCGACCCAATTAACCACCACCCCTGCCATGCCCCAGATTGAAGAAGCACCTCAGCCCCAACCCGCTCAACCTAAGGAGTGCGTTCAAAGTAGCCTCGCAGGTCAAGACAAGATACAAATGACCTAGCAGAGAGGTCCAGCACCTAAGAGGACAACGAGCGATAAAGGGAAGCAGAAGGTAGTGACAAGCTACGACTTGTTTAGCAAGCGTGGCGATAGGGTGCTGTTTCAACTGCCCCAACTAGAATCACCCTGCTTTAGGCTCGACCCTACCATGGAGGTGATTAATTCGACCTCCATTATACAATCGGGGATGGCAGGCCCCAACACCTTGAAGTGGATGGTCACTGGGCTCTTTACCAAGGACCAGCAGAGACTCATGCAACTGAGTCAGGTTGGAGCGCTCAGAGCTCTGGCTTACTACTGCAATCTGGTAAGTGTGACTTCAACTGTTTCTCATTGAATTCTTGTTTCAGAAAGTTGCATTGTTCACTGACACTCTGTGTTTCAAGTGGGCCAACTGGGGTATAACTTTTATCATTGGGGGGAGTTAGCCTTGGCTGATCGAGAGGTGCTACAAAAGAAAGGAGAAGTAGAAACAATCAAAGTTTAGCTCAAGTCTTCCAGCTCCAGGTCGACCAACTGACTAAGGAGATGGCTGACCTCAAGAAGCAACTGAATTCCAAAGATCAACAACTTATGTAGGCGATCGAAGAGAGGAGTCGGATAGATTTTATGCTGAAGAAGGCTTATTTAGACCTGTAGGTAAGCTACTCTTCAAGTCGAGTGGCTGTTCATGCGGATGCGCTCGAGGAGGCTCGAGAGGCCTTCACTCAATAGCTCCCTACAATGCAGTAGGAAGCGGTGGAATAGTTTATATTAAACCTGGCCTTCCAAGACACAAGCATAATTATGTCAATCGACGATGCCCGCAACACATTCCACAAGGCAGTCAAGCAGCTCGAGTGCCTAGGCTATATTTTTTAGCTCGAGGACAAGACCAAAATAAGCCCTGCTCTTGATGATAGGCTACAACTTTACCCCAAATTCGAGGAGGGTGGGGTCGATGTGATCGGAGAGAAGGACACCGCGACAAATGCCCCCATTGAACCAATAACTGAAGGCCAAAAGAAACAAGCGAGGTTGAGGCTAAACTGAACGAGTTGGCGAACAAATTTGCCTTCACCGAGAACCTCGCCGTCCAGTTGAAGAAAGAGCAGGTCGATGTCGCACAATACGTGTTGCGTTCCAAAAACTTCATGAACAACGTCACGGAGCCTTCTTGACCACCTCAAGCCATTCAGCTGCTCGCATCTATCATGCCAAAACCTATTCAAGACTAGCCGGAGGGTGACCAGGCAGGGTCGGGCCAGAGTTGATGCCCCATTTTGATGCTATTTTTGATGTTGTTTTTTTTTTCCCTCCCTTCTTTTTTTTTGTAATAGAAATTTAACTTTAATGAACCTTCTATTTAATGAAAGATCTTTTTCATATCTTTGTTGTTGAATAACATAAATTTCGCATGTTTCTTGTCGAATGCAACTTTACTTTCGCAATTGCATGGGTGAATAGTTACAGCCCTGTTAGTTATCCATAAAATTTATAAAATTCAACAACTCTGTCATCGATTTTTGATTAGTGTTGAGAGATACACATGGTCTTGCCAAAGCACGCTCATCTTTACAATTGATTTTCATTATTTTATAGCCGACATGCTAATCAACTACTAGGTCAATTATAAAGTTTGGGCTAAAAAGCTTTTAAGTGTGTAACATATAGATGTTTGGAGTCGACTGCATGGTCAATTTAGAACTTTGGTTTGGCAATGAGAAGCTACTTTTGCGTCTGATGTAAGGTTGACTTGAAATTTGGTCAGTAGTGTGAAGCAGTTTCTTTGTCGACTACCAGGTCAACGCGAGACTTGAGTGGTAGCGTGAAGTTGCTTATTCATCAACTAAAAGGTCAACTTGAAACTTGAGTGGCAGCATGAAGCTGCTTATTCATCGACTATGGGGTCGACTTGAATCTTGAGTGGCAGCATGAAGCTGCTTATTCATCAACTACGTGGTTGACTTGGAATTTTAGTAGCAACATGGAGCTGCTTATTCATCAACCATGGGGGCAACTTGGAATTTAGAATGACGCAAGGTAGATACAGTTGTGATAATGCAAACAAATGGTAACAGTGTTGCTGAAACTTTATTCATATCAAAGAATATGAGGACAATTAAAAAATAATTTCATATGTAGAATTTCCTCAAGTTGATGGCATTCAATAGGTGAGAGAGTTCATCCCCATCTATATTAGTAAGTCTGTAGGCATTATGCTTTGACACTTTTACAATGGTATAAAGTCCTTCCCATTTTAGGTCGAGTTTACCAACATTCTTATAAGCTTCCACTTTTTTGAGAATAAGGTCTTCTACCTTAAAACAGCACGACATTATAGTTCTCGATCATTCTCGACCTGTAGCACTGCATAGTATGGTCAGCTTCTTACCTGCGCTCATCAATAGTCTCAAGGTTAAGCTTTCTTTCTAACATGTTTATGAGTGGGTGGAAGTGAATGACTCGAGTTATGTATTGAATGAGTTTTGAGGGGATGACTCCCTCGAACCCATAGACCAAACTGTAAGGGCTGTGACCTGTGGCTGTTTGAGAAGTTGTCCTGTATGCCCACAACACTCCTAGGAGGTTGTTCACCCAGCTCGAGCTAGTATCATGTATCCTGGCTTTCAAATAATCAAGAATCGTTCTGTTTGTCACCTCTGTCTGGCCATTCGAATGAAGATTGCCTACTAAAGTAAGTGTTGGGTGATTCCCAAAGCTTCACACCAACCTCTAGTACTTCTGCTTTGGAATTGAGTCCTATTATCTGAAATAAAGATCTTAGATAGGCCAAAACGACACATGATATTCTTTCAGATAAAACTCTTGATGGTTGCGTTTGTTATCTTTGGAATAGTCTCAGCCATGACCAACTTCGTAAAATATTTAACTGTCACAATTATGAATTTTCACTGACCTATTGACTTCGTCAGTGAGCCCAAAATATCAATACCCCATTGGTCGAATGGCTAAGAAATTTGAACATTGACCATAGGCGCAACGGGCTGATGCAGTAGGTTCGAATGAACTTGGCAGGATATACATCTTCGAGCAAAATCCACAGAGTCTTTTAATAATATTGGCCAAAAGTATCCATATCGTATTATTTTATGTGTAAGGGATCTTCCCACGAAATGTTTGTCACACATGCCTGCGTGGATATCTTTTAATACTTCAAGAGCCTGGTCAAGATCTAAGCACCTCAGGGGGGTCCGGAGAATAACCTTTTATACAATTGGCCATGCTTGTTGAGTGCAAACTTAGCAGCTTGTCCTCAAAGGTATCAAGCCTTATTCCTACCCTCAGGGACTGTGCTATGACTCAAGTAGAATTTGATTGGGTCCTGCCATGAAGGAACTGTCTCCTTGATACTTTCTACCAAATTCTCTTTGAATGGGCCAATCGATGGCCTATCGGTGACCAAAAATGTTATTTTCCTATCTATCGTGCCCCTGGTTGAGCTAGCAAATTTCAATTAGGCATCTGCATGCTCGTTCTTAGAATGAGGTACCTAATTGAGGGTGAACCTTTTGAATGACTGCTGCAATTTTCTAACCTCTGCTAGGTATCGGTTCATCGTAGAATTCTTAGCTTCAAAATTTTCCTCAATCTATTCTGCTACCAGCTATGAGTTTGTAATCACAACCAGGCGCTCGACACCCTGATCAAGTGCCATCCTCATTCCAACAAGAAAGATCTCAAATTTTGCCTCATTATTAGTAACTGCATAGTCAACTTTTATTGCAAATCGTATTCCTCTACTACTGGGGAATGAAGAGCTACTCCTACGCCTCCTCCAGATGCGGTCAATAATCCATCGATGTGTAAAGTCCAAATGAGAAGGGCTTCGCAATTCTTCTCCGGTAGGTCAACTCGCTCGACGATGAAGTTCGCCAAAACCTATTCTTTGTTGGTTGTTCTCGACTGGAAGGTAATATTGAATTCTCCCAATTCAATGACCAATTTGGTCAGCTTCCAGAATATGTCTAGCTTCGATAACATGTGCTTCAATGGTTGGTTGATCAGCACTATAATAGCATGAGACTGGAAGTACAGACGTAACTTTCGAGCCGTGGTGACTAGTGCCAAGGCAAATTTCTTGATCTCTAAGTAATTATGCTCCGAATTTTGGAGTGACGTACTGCAATAATAGACTGGTCAATGGCTGCCATCTCTGGTTGAGATCAAGATCGAGCTGATTGATGCTTCAAAGATAGCCAAGTATATCTAAAGTACCTCTCCCAATTCGAGTTTTGCAAGCATAAGGGGCGAGGACAAGTACTAGTTCAACTCAACCAACGCCTAATCACATTGTTCACTCTACTGGAAACTACGCTTCTTGGCATTTTTGAGAATTTTCAAGAAAGGTAAACTTTTATCTGCCAATCTTGCAATGAATCTGCCTAAAGCAATAATTCTTCCAACCAAACTCTATACGTCTTTGACTATTAAAGGAGAAACAATGTCGAGAATGGCCTGAATCTTCTATGGGTTGGCCTCAATACCTCGCTGACTGATCATGTAACCCAAAAATTTACCTCATCAAACCCCGAACGTACACTTGTTTCGATTCAGCTTTAGACCAAATGCTTTCAAAATTGCAAAAGTGTGATTGAGGTCGAGCAAATAGCCTTGGGACTTTTCTATCTTTACAATCATATTATCAACGTATACCTCTATCAACTTGCCAATTTCATTTTTAAACATAAAGTTGACCAGCCTTTGGTAAGTTTCCTCAATATTTTTCAGTCCAAAAGGCATGACCAAAAAGTAATAGACCCCATTGGAAAAAATAAAAGAATTTTTATCCCTATCCTAGAGAGCCATGAATATTTGATGGTAGCCCTAAAATGCATCCATCATGTTCAATAACTCACAACCAGTAGTGGAGTCTACCAAAGGCAGGGGGAAATGATCTTTAGGGTATGCTTTATTCAAATCTATAAAATTGTTACACATTCACCATTATCCCTCATTTTTTAGGACAAGTACAACATTATAAAGCCAAGAAGGATATTAAATTTCTATAATGTAACCTTCATTTAGGAGTTTCCTGAATTTCTCCTTAATGATCTGGATTTTCTCGACATTAAATGTCCTCATTTTTTGTTTAATTGATTTGTATGAGAGGTCGACATTGAGGCAGTGTACGATCACACTAGGGTTGATTCCCTGGAGGTTGGATGCTTTTCATACAAATACGTCAATGTTTTTTTCTAAGGAAATTAACCATAAGGCACTTTAGGTGGGGGTTTATATCTATCCTGATGCGGATTGGCTTGTCACGGTTTCCTTGTTCCAACTCGATAGTTTTAAATTCCCTAACGGGTTCCACTTAGGTGTCCTCCAACTTTTTCTTCTTATTAGCTTAGGTTACCTTGGGTTCTGCTCCTCGTCCCCCAAGTTCTTCAATTATGGTCGAGTCTTTTGCTTACTTAACTCGATCAAAATGTTATAACACCTCCAAGCCTCGTTGATGTTACACAACAGTTTCCCTATGCCTGCTGGGGTTGTAAATTTGATCTTCATGTGGTAGGTCGATACTATGGCACAAAAATTATTTAGGGCTGGTCGACCAATTATAACATTATGAGCAAATGGGATATCAATCACCAGATAGTTAACCACCAAAGTCCTTCTTCGAGGTGCCTCCCAAACGATGTCGATAAGTTGATGGATCCTTTTGGAATGATTTCTGACCCTCCAAACCCTACCAGAGGAGTATGTACAAGTTCAAACTTCAGCTACTCCATATTCATTCTTTTAAGGATGAGAGAAAAATCATGTTGGCTGAGCTATAACACGACCTTCCGCACTTCAAAGTTGGCAATCTCAACAGAGACTACCATACGGCAATCAGTTTTGTACTTGATATTCTTTCCCTTAAGGTGGGCCAAGCCACTATTAATGAAAGAAATGGGCTCTGCGCTCGTTGATAGATGAAATGTTATTTCGACAAGCGAAACTTTGGTCGACTCTAGCCTCCTCTAAGTTTGCCTTCTAGCTAATTTTGAGTCTCCCCTATTGGGACCTCCCACGATCATATCAATCACTTCTCGAATTGGCGGGCAATCTTCATGGGTAGGTTTCTTACCTTGGTTATCTCTCCTTAGGCTAATCGATCTTTCTCTAAAGGGAGTTCGGTCAATTTTGTCCCTTTTGACCTACACATCCACAGCCACATACTTTTTGAGATGATTCTGTCTGATGAACCTCTCAATTTCATCCTGGAGGTTGAAGCATTCGTCAGTATCATGCCCCTTTTATTTATAAAAGTAGCAATATTTCTTCGATTTCTTCATCACTTCAGTCTCCGTTAGCTTTCTTGGTTTTTTGAGAAGATTGTCATGTTGAATGGCAAACAGGACCTCTCTCCTTGAAATATTCAGTGAGGTGTAGTCGTGGAAGCATTTTATTAGAGATCAACCCCTTTTTTTATGTTTTTAGTCGTCTCTCTTCTTTTTTCTTTTTATGAACCTCAGAGGATCCGAACTTAAGCTTGTTTATCTCCTCTTGCATCATATACCTCTTCGCCAAGTCGAGCAATTTCTCTATTGACCTCGGGCGCTCATGCACTAATGTATTGAGGTATTTTTTATGTCTGAGTCCCAGGAACAACATATCAATCAAGAATTCGATCCTGGGGTTGTCTATTTTCAAGACCTCTGTGTTGAACCTTGTGAAGAAGTCATAGAAAGACTCTCTTTCGTTCTACTTGACGGTATGGAGGAAGGTATGTGGGAGTTTCACCTTTCTCCGACTGACAAACTAGTACAGGAATTTGTCACAAAGCTAATCATAGGAGTATATCAATGAGAGCTCTAACTTCACAAATCAATCAAGCATAATGCCCTGGAAAGTGGTCACTAGCATCTTAGCATGGATATACTCATTATGCCCGTATAGCTGCATCATATGCTCGAACTGCATCAAGAGCTCATTGAGGTCTGTTGAGCCATCGTATCTTGGTAGTCCGATCAGGATTTTGGTATCAACAGTAATGTGCTCGTCAACAATCTCCTAGATGAAGGGAGAGTCTCTCTCTTGACAAGACCTCTGGGGGCCCTCTAGGTTAGGCACCCTATCCATGTTTCTCCTTAAGATTTTATCGAGGTATCTGTTCAGTTGTTGTATTTGGTGGGAGACTTCCTCCCACTCCTCCTGATCAGCTTAGGTAGCATTCCAATCGAAAAATGGTTTTGTGCACTCGGTCCTATCGCACTACGAGGCTCGAATAAGTCAAGTAACATGATTTACAGATTTCTCCACTTCTTATTACTATTGTGTTTGGAACGTTTGACCCTATCGTGCTGCGAGGCTCAATTAGGTTAAACGTGGTTGTTAACGAAGTTATCGATTTTCTCCCTTAGCTCTGATTACCCCCTCTCTCCCTGGGGGCATCTAGGTTGGCATCACGTCTTGCTGGTGGTCGCCTAGATTCTTAGCGACCCCGGCTATCTCGAGTGGACCTTTCTTTTGGTGGAGGCAATTGTGGAGTGGTACTGCCAGCTGGGCCTAGCAAGATGGTGTACCTGTTTAATGTAGCGAAAAATTAAGCAGAGATTTATTCACTTATCAATTGCATCAACTAGGGCATAGTTAATGTTACAACTTGCTCCTAGGTGGCGCTGGGGACTGGAGCATGTAAACTTTGTTGCAGCGGAAGGGGAGGTGGAGATGTGGACCTCCTATTTTTATCCTTCTCAGATATGGCTCTTCTTGTGTTCACCATTTTTTAGTTGCAATCTCAAGGATTTCCCATAGACGGTGCCAAAATAATGAGGTTGAAAGTCGTTTATAGCGAATTGGGTTGTGTCTGGGCTAATTCGATTGGGATTGGGAAGATCGAATGATCCAACAATAATATTCTTTGAGGTCTAAGATCTGCAACAAACAGCAAATGTTAAACTAGCCGAGGTGCCCCCGGCAAAGGTACTCTGATACTCAAGTTAGTTCTGATTGAGATAAGGTAATCAAACAGAAAAGTAAAAGTGTATAGTGTAAATGGCATTACATGGAGTGTGGCTGACAGTGAGGTATTTATAGCCTTCTTCTGGTGTGTAATATGTCTAAAATGCCCCTATCAGATGTAGTAAACTCTTGTCCTTACTTGGGGGTTATTGGTCATTTTCAATCCTGGCATGATTTCGTGTGACACATCTCCTGATTTTCAGGGTGAACAGTACTCTGGGTAGGCGCCTCCCTACCAAAGTTGGTGGTAAAGACTGTACTAAGTGGCACATACTATTAATACAGAGGCATGCTGCTTGTCAGAACATTAAATGCGACAAGGATATAAGTCAGTTAAATATAAAATAAAATAAGATAGATACATTATTAAAATACATTAAAATTGAAAAAGATAGATAAAACTTAAATAAAAATAAAAAAGATTATTAAAAAGTAAATCCGATTCGAGATGGTTTATACCTATAAAATATATGAGAATATCTCTACTAATTAAAATACATTATTAAACAAAATAAGATCTAATTTTTTTTCTAGAGCAAATTCAATCGAATTAAGATTGTCTTAATTTGAATTGTAAATCGGTCCCTTAATGATAACAAATCAAATCACAATTTCAACTCTATATGATTGAAAACCAATCTCCTAATAATACATTAAATCAATGTTTTCAATAGGTGGAAAATATACTATATCATTTTAAGTAATTGAAAAAAAATCAAAAATATATTTATCCTTTGTTTTTAAAAACCACTGAACCTTTCTCGGAAGCGAGAAATGAGCTAGCACCTATGCGCAAAGAGCCTTGATTTGAGCGATGTACAAGTGCTTAAAGCTCCTTTTAACCTTATCCAAAAAAAGCTCAATGCATCTCCCTTGAGACGAAGGGAGGAGAGAGATATTACAAAGAAGGGGAGGGGGAAAGAGCGAATGAGGAATAAATCAAAGAAAGTGATCGAAATAGTTGCACGACAATCAAAAAATCAAAATAGTCTCGGGTGCATATAAGAAATAGAGCTAAGCAAAAAGCTAGATAGCTACGCAATAAGAAGCTAAAAATCAAACCAAAAAACAAGAAAAAGCATAGAAAGCTACGCGGCAAGGAAGCAACGGGGGAGAAAAAAGAAAAAGCCATTATATTCTTTTTTTTCTATGCAATAGGAGAAGAGCTTACCTTAAACACATGCTCCTATCAAACTATCCAAAACTATCTTTATCTCACATGGACTGAGACTTAATAATTTTTTATTTACTTCACTTTTCCAATAGTTGCAGTAGTTAGACTAATAAGCAGTGAATCCTCAGTGACCATTGTTCCTCGACTCCTTCCTGCAAGGTTTTGGTAGAATAAGAGAATTCTTCGTATCCATTAATTTAAATCAACTCCCCCTCTCCCCCTTCCCGATTATTGATATAAAGCCGTTGACTATAAGTTATGTTAGTTTCCTCTCAAGCACTAAGGGCTATTACTCCATCGGTCCCATCTTGAGTTGGGAGCAGTAAATAATTAAATAATTTCATAAATAATAATTAGGGTAAAAATGTTTGACCCTAAAATAAGTTACTCTAGCCTACATGGAACAAGAGTTTGCTTTCTTTTCCTAATAAAACTAGAATTAACTTACACTCTCTCCAGCTAATCTCTCTTTAATAAAGTTCTCAAGTTTCGGTTAGATCAAATAAATTCTCTTTTTTCTTTTTAAAAAAATTACTCCAACCTAGAAAAATATCGTTATTTGGTTGTGGAAAAAAATCTCATTTTCTTATCCCTTAAACACAAAAATTGGTTGGAGATGTAATTGGATGTGAAGTTATCTTGTGTCTAAGGGATAATTGCTATAGCTATGTCTCACAGCCTACTCTATTCTTGACCATCACTCATAAGCCTCTCTCTCTCTCTCTCTCTCTCTCTCTCTTTATTATACATTTTTTAAATCTTGAAATCTAATTGGCAAAAAAAAAAATTTTGAGTGACGGAAAAAAATATTTTTTTGAAAAAAAAATATGACGATTTTTTTTATAATTTTTCATTTAATAAAATATTCAATAGTGAAAAGTTGAATAATTTAAATTATTTTTTAATTAATGCGATTAATTTGATTTTATTAAAAATAAATTCATGAAAATCTATAAAAAAAATTCTTAATTGAAATTTAATTTTAGTCAATTTAAAAAATTTTTGATTGTTCATTTTGTTATAAACTATAAAAAATATGAAATTATTAAATTTATATTTTATTTAATTTTGTATGTAACTATTCTCAATTTCAAATAAATTCAAACCACAAATCTCATAAAATAATTTAATTTTCTCAAACATATTTCAAAAATAATATCAATATCAATCACAATCTCACATAATATCAACTCATCACGTTACTATAATCATTATATTTTATCTCACAATTATTCACAACTTCCCTTGTCTCTCATTTTCATATCTCTTAAATATTAAAATATTCTCAAAACTTTTAAAACACAAAATTATGAAATCATTTCCACAACCAATCACAATAATATATATTTTCATAACCTCGGATCACATTTCCCAGACTCATTTTTCCCATACTCATTAGTCATCACCCGCAAGCATTCTCGTCAATCCCGACGTAGGCTATTTTGATTGTCAGCTCTCACCATCTAGCTTTTAACCTCTGCTGACCACATCAAAATTAAACAGACCAAAACATAATGCTTCAATGGTTTTTTTCAAAAAAATTATTATGAAAAAAAAAAATTACAAAAATACTATAAATTGAAGAGTCTTACAAATTTATAGTAAGTTACACTCATTGAATGCAACTTTCAACAGTACCTATAAGTTTTTTAATGGAAAAGGAGAGAAAAGAGACAATAAGAAATAAAAGACAAAAATATTTTTATTTTTTAAAACTTGCCAACATCTTTCCAACTTCGATTCTTCTTCGTTTCAACTCCAAATTAAAAACTAAAATCATGGTTGGATTCCTCTAAGCTCAAGGATCACAACCATACCAAATGCGAACTAAATCAACAATGATTTCATTGAAAAAATTTAAGGCGACAGACCAAGACGGCAAAGGTGATGGGTTGCTCACTTCCGACGGTAGAAACGGTAAACGATTAGGTGGGTTTTGATGGGCTTGATGAGAGGAATGTATTGGTATGTTCAATTGCTAATTTTGACGACTGACGGCGAAGTAATTGAGACGGAATGAAAGCAACGATGCCAGAGTTTTAGAGAAGGTTCTCACCCAATTTGCTGACTTGGAGGCAGCAGACAATGAAATTGCTTGGCGGGTTTTAATGGGCTCGTGAGGCACACCTTTTGGTGCAGACGATTTGCACACAAGCGACAGCTTCGGCGATTGTTGGACAGCTTGCTCCAAATTTAATTTTGGATGCGACTAAACTAAATTTGGGACGTAATTTGAACTCGAACTCCATTTAATTTGGTAAATTTCAATTTTATCAGATTATTAACCCTGATTTGATATGATTGAGTTATATTATGATGAAATTAGATGCATAAATTAATGTTAAATAACATAAATTAGATACAAAAATTAAATAGTTAAACAAGATCTTGTTATGGGTTTAAGCGTTATTCTCAAGTTGATATAATTTTCGTTAAAAATTATTAAATTGGATTGATATAGATAAGGAAGCTGAAGAAAAGAATATTGAACCTAATACGAAGCAACTAATGAATTTATGAGTATATTGATTATAACATTTTGAGTTACTAATGTGAATATACAGGTAGGTTTTGGAAATATTAAATGTGATTTATGATACTTTAGTAACAAGTCAAACTATTAATGGATATTACTTGTGGGAATTAAATATTTGATTTTTAAAAAATGTATTTTCTGTAATTCAGAGAACGTGTGGTATTAATTTGAGTAGCACCTCGGATGGGGGCATGTGTCTCCCGATTGGGGCACTACATAATTAATTCAAAATAAGAAAATATTATTAAATAGTTAAAAATATTTAATATATTAATTAGTTAAAAATAATTAAATTAATTAATTAGAAAAGTTATTAAATACCTTATTAATTTTTAAATAAAAAATTATTTTAAACATTCTTTTAAAATAAATGTTAGTTTAGTAATAATAAAAATGCATTAAAAATGACCTTAAATATATTTAACTCATATTAGAAATAAAATTGTAATTTGTATTGTAATTAGTAATATAAATTCATAATTGCAAATAACTTTCATAAATTGCAAATAATTACTGAAAATGCGCTCCTTCAGTTTATTAATTATCACTTCACTTGTGAGCAATAATTGATAAACTGAAGGCCATAATGATTAAGGATGCGCTCACTGAGTGTGTCTTTTGTGCAAATTTGCATTATCCTAAATTAGAGCTAATGTAAAAATTGAAAATAATTTCATATTAATTGTTTAACTATTTTAGAATATTTAAAATAATAAAAAATTAAATTCATATTTTTGTCTGTATTAATAATTTATATTCATGATATGTTTTAGTTTTTGTATTGTATAACTAGTGAATAATGTGAATATTAATATTTTTTTAATTTTTATGATAGCTATTAATTATAATCATTATGTAGCGTAGTGTCATTAGAGTATTATTACAGTATTTTGGATGTACCTAATCAAATTATTTTTATTTTTTTAGCAAATATTTCAAGATGGATATCAAAGATATATATGGTCCACGTGATCTCAGTGTCTTATACATGCAAGATGGCCATTGATTAGAGGACGAGGAGATAGAAGATTTTGAAAAAGTATAGGATGCAAAGCTCTACACCCTCGTGTATTATCTTTATTAAATGAGATGGAATTCTATTGTGTTTACGGTTGTAGAAATATTGAGACTGATGTTCATGTAATTACGACTCTAGTCGAGAGGTGGCGCTAAAGATACACACATTTCATTTATGTGTGGAAGAAGCTATAGTTACATTGTAGGACAAAATAGTTATTTGGACATTATTGATAGACAGTATTGTTGTTACAGGTAAAGACCATGTTCATAACCTCACACAGTAGCATGATTATTGTCATTGTTATCTCGAATTCATTCCAAAGGAGCGAGACCTTAGGGGATCACAACTTCATCGTACTGTTCTTATAGACCACATCCAAAATAATAGAATTGCGGATCATATCACAGTTTTGGAGGTCCAACAATATGCATGTGTTTGTGCGTTGATATTTCTTGGAGGTCCTATGTGCCCAAGCATAGGGTTCTGCAGTATCACTAGTTTACTTACAACATATGGAGCAAATATATAAAGTCCGTAACTGTAGTTAAGGTAGTGCAGTTGTATCGTTTATTTATCGTGAGTTTTGTACTTCATCACGTAGAGAAAAATCAAATATTGGTAGAGCGATACAGTTGTTATAGGTGAAGTAGTATTATTTATAATTATATTAATTCTTGTAATTAGGTATGACTTTTGAAAAATTGTTAATTGTAGATTTGGGCATGGTCACATATTACAACATTAACGCCTATAAGATTAACTTCTTGTGTCGATGACAATGAAGGCAGTAGAAGATGTTCCCTCGCCATGTGAAGGCAATAGCTCTTCCATTGTATCAATATCTACCTCATCATCATCACTACCATTAAAATCATCACTATCACTTTCAGCTAGTTTAGAATCCCCCAACTCTTCATTTCGAAGACTATCTACTTGTAGCTCTGGGTTACCTTGCTCTCCTTCAAGAACTTGATAAGAGGAAGAAGGACTTTCACCAAAATCATGAATCCCAAAATTTGCAAACCCTTGCATAACCACATGAACATTTATTTTTGATTAAGTTATGTATTGTTAATCCCAACCAAATCTTAGTAAGAGATAGATTGACCTTTGGGTTGCATCAAAAGCCCCATATAAGATCCCCCCCCCCTCCAAAAGTATCTAAACACCAGTATGGCATACTGCTTCTATCTCAATACATAATTCCACACTATCAAAGTCGGCACTGTGGACCAAACAACTTAGATAAACTATTATCATTTTATATTTCCACAAGTGTAGATATCCCATACTGTTTATCCAAATAGAATTTTGCTTAAATTTTTAGTTCACAGCTGCTAGGATCAATAGTTGTCGCTCCATAGATTTCGTAGAACAAATCAGAATATGTTATTTCACAAGAAACTCTAATGATACTACATGCAGAACAATCATAATCCACTGAGTAAGAATCTCTAGTAATTTTTCCGCCAAAGCATATTAGAACAACAACGGTACTCAAAGTTGACATACCTTCCACAAATACACACATAATTTACATTAATTAATCAGTCAAATTAATAACTACCATAAAATTTAATAAAATATTAAGATTTACATTGTTCAATTATTCTACCATGCAAAAGTTAATTAACACTACACATAACAGTGAACAAAAATATTATTAGAAAAGATAAAAAAAAATCAACCCATAAAAATTATATACTAACCTGAATATTTGTAGAAAAGATAATTGAATCGAATTGTTCAATTCTTTCCAAATTTGCATTCTACACAAAATGCAAACACAATAAATAAATAAATAATGCATTCACTAAACTATAAAATTTTAATTAATATTAAAATTTTAAATTATTATCTTAATAAAATTTCTCCAGTTGACACAAAGAAACAATAACTATAAGTGGAATGCTTTCTTCTCTCTTTTTTGTTCCTATTTTCTTTCTTTCCTCCATTTCTCTCTATTTCTACTTATAAGAAGTGTTGGGCTAATTGCAACCTTGACAAGTGAAGGCTACAATTAGCAACAAAATAGGTACTGTTGACAGTTGCACTCAGTCAGTGCAACTTTCAACAATACCTAATTTTCTTCCATTGAAAAATTGGTGGCTAAGAAAAAAAAATTAGTTACTGTTGAAAGTTGCATTTTGTGAGTGCAACTTACTACAAATTTGTAAGACTCCCCAATTTACGGAATTTTTTTAATTTTTTTCTCACAATGTTTTTTAAAAAAACTTGCTTTAGTCATATAATGCACTAAAAAATTATCTAGTCAATGAATTTCATGTCAAAAAATGGGTTTTTTTAAAACAAAATTGTGAAAAAAAAATTTACAAAAATACCGTGAATTGGGGAGTTTTACAAATTTGTAGTAAGTTGCACTCAGTGAGTGCAATGCAACTTTCAACAGTACCTGTAAGTTTTTTAATGGTTGGATTGAAGAGAAGAGAGAAGAGAAATATTTTTATTTTCAAAACTTGTCAACCTCTTTCCACCTTTGATTCTTCTTCGTTTTAGCTCTAAATTAAAATATAAAATCATGGTTGGATTCCTCTCAGCTCAATGATCACAATCATACCAAATGCGAACCAAATTGACAGTGATTTCGTCGAAAAAATTTAAGGCAGCGGAGGTGGTGGGTTGCTTACTTTTGGTGGCGAAAATGATGAAAGGTTAGGTGGGTTTTGATGGGCTCCATGAGAAAAATGCATTAGTATGTTCAATTGTTGGTTTTGACGGCCGATGTCGGAGTAATTGAGGTGGAAAGGAGGCAACAGCACTAAGGTTTTAATGAAGGTTCTCGTCCAATTTGTTGAGAGGTTTTAACGGGCTCGGTGAGGTGCACCTTTTGGTGCAGATGATTTGCACACAGGCGGCTCCGGCAATTGTTGGAAAGCTTGCTCCAAATTTAATTTTGGACGCAATTGGACTAAATTCGGAACGTAATTTAAACTTGAACTCAATTTAATTTGGTAAATTTTAATTTTATCAAATTATATTAGCCCTATTTTTTATATGATTGAGTTATATTATGATGAAATTATATGCATAAATTAATGTTATCTCAAGTTGATACAATTTTCATTGGAAATTAAATAATTGGATTGATATAGATTAGGAAGCTAAAAAAAAGAATATTGAACCCAATGCGGATTAACCAACGAATTTATGAATATATTGATTGTAGCATGTTGAGTTACTGATGTGAATATAGATGTAGGTTTCGGAAATATTAAGTGTGATTTATGATACTTTGGTAACAAGTCAAAATGTTAATGAGTGTTACTTGTGGGAATTAAATATTTGATTTTTAAAAGACGTATTTGCTATAATTTAGAGAACGAGTGGTATTGATTTGAATAGCACCTTGGACAGGAGCATGTGTCTCCCGATTGGAGCACTACATAATTAATTCAAAATAACAAAATATTGTTAATTAGTTAAAAATATTTAATATATTAATTAGTTAAAAATAATTAAATTAATTAATTAGAAAAATTATTAAATACCTTATTAATTTTTATATTTGAACATTCTTTCAAAAGAAATGTTAGTTTAGTAGTAATAAAAATGCATTAAAAATGACCTTAAAAATATTTAACTAATATTAGAAATGAAATTATAATTTGTATTGTAATTGGTAATATAAATTCATAAATTGCAAATAACTTTCATAAATTACAAATAATTACTTAAGGCACACTCCTTCAATTTATTAATTATCACTTCACTCGTCAGCAATAATTAATAAATTGAAGGCCCAAATTATTAAAGATGCACTTACTAAGTGCATTTTTTGTGCAAATTTGCATTACCCTAAATTGGAGCTAATATAAAAATTGAAAATAATTTCATTTAATTATTTAACTATTTTAGAATATTTAAAATAATAACAAATTATATTCATATTTTTTTCTGTATTTATAATTTATATTCATGATATGTTTATTTTTTATACTGTATAACTAGTGAATAATGTGAATATTAATATATTTTTTTAATTTTTATGAGAGTTATTAATTATAATCATCATGTAAGTAGCATCATTAGAGTATCATTACAGTATTTTGAATGCAACTAATCATATTATTTTTATTTTTCTTGCAAATATTTCGAGATGGATATCAAAGATACATATGGTCCACATGATCCCAGTGTCTTATACATGCAAGATGGCCATCAATTAGAGGGTGTATTAGCTAGAAATATAGATGATACTTTAGTTGTTAGATGAGGAGGTAGAAGATTTTGGAGAATTATAGGACGCGAAGCTCTACACCCTCATGTATTATCTTTATTAAATGAGATGGGATTTTATGGTATTTACAGTTGTGGAAATATTGAGATTGATATTCATGTAATTATGGCTCTGGTCAAGAGGTGGCGCTCAGATACTCACACATTTCATTTACATGTGCAAGAGGCTACAATTACATTGCATGACATAGCAATTATTTGGGCATTACCTATAGACGGTATTGTTGTTACAAGTATAGACCATGTGTGTAACCTCACACAATGGCAAGATTATTATCATCATTATCTCGGATTCATTCCAAAGGAGCAAGACCTTAGGGGATCACAACTTCATCTTACTGCTCTTACAGACTATATCCAGAATAATAGAATTACGGATCATGGCATAGTTTTGGAGGTCCAACAATACACACGTGTTTGTGCATTGATACTTCTTGAAGGTCTTATGTGCCCAAGCTCATTGGGTTATGCACTATCACTGGTTTACTTACAACGATGGAGCAAATATATGAAGTTTGTAACTTTAGTTGGGGTAGTGCAATTTTATTGTCATGTATCGTGAGCTTTGTACTACATCACGTAGAGGAAAATCAAATATAGGTGGAGCGATGCAGTTGTTACAGGTGAAGTAGTATTATTTATAATTATATTAATTCTTGTAATTAGGTATAACTTTTGAAAAATCGTTAACTATATATTTGGGCATGGTCACATATTACAAAATTGATGCCTATAAGATTAACTTCTCATGTCAATGATAATGAAGCACCAGTAATAGTTGATGGACTTCCAATTCCTCCGTATGGTGGTCGATAAGATAATATATGTTATAGTTTATTAACATTTTCATGCAATTGATTTGTGCGTACATGGATAATATGACTTTTATTAATATCACTTGAATAGATTTTTAGGTGGTGACATTATAATTCTTTCATACAAACAGCAAGTCACTCTGCGCGAATCATAAGAGATATGCTTGATAGAATGTCAGCAAATGAGGTCAAAAATTTTATAATATAATAGTTTTTTACATCAAATCTCCTGATAAGCTATTTATCTATATAAATATGGTTCAATTCTTTTATATGCAGTTTATATGGCAACCATATGACCCAGTCCGAGACATTCAAATCTTGCCAGTCCAATGTGCCCCAAGACTTTGGACAACAACGTGTCCATTAATCAAATTTGCTATAATTGAGATGCATCATCCAGAACGAGTCCTGAGGTAATTTGGGATGCAACAACATATTCCTCCACCACTGACTGAGAAAAGCTCAATATTACATGACATATCACACAGAGACCATCCTAGGCTAGATTGGTCTATTTATCACATGGATTATATTTCTTAGTGGGATAACATAAAGCAGCTTGCTATGTATGGACCTTCTATTATCGAATCAACCACTATGAAAAATGGATCCATGTTATGGTATGATCAAATTACACGTCGAATCATAGGACTATCATATGAGAACATACAAATGGGGTACCATCCAGAGGATCCATGCACTTGGCAAGATGTGGTATGTATATAAAGCAATCATATTCATCCTTCAATGATTTAAATGATATTTAACATTATGTTGTCCATTTTATTATCTACAGACAGATCAAATGCACAATTTGATGATCAGTTGTGATTCTGTTGCCGATGAAGCCAAGGTTATCTCATTTATTCAGATGAGGAATGATCATAGATTAATTGCTGAGAACGTTCATCAATTAGCATCTAGACAACACTTTCCAATCCAAGTCCCTCAACAACAAGAAGTTAGTGGTAGTAGACATATGAGGAGGAGGAGACGCAACATTAGATCCAATAACGCAACTGATGATGATAGCATTCATGGGGTTACTGGCAGTGATTCATTAGCTCAAGATACTCGTTCTTTTAGGTCAAGTGATGGTAGTGATGTGGGAGGTCCTTCTAATAAGCTAGATAACTTGTATGCTGACTGCTACGTACCTCAACTACAAGAAATACATGAGTCAACACCTATACCAAAATATATGTCAACTACCTGTCAATTAGTATCCGGACTAGTGGATACTAATCTTGGTCTAGGATGGGATTAACGGAGTATGATTATTCAGCACTAGCATACCACTTATTTCATTTCTCGTCAGTACCTTTTCTAAGTATGACGAAGTATCATGATCAGCATGAGGTTGGTCCAAGCCATCATCAGTCACTTAATGCTGCACATGATGAAAAGGCTCGATAACCATGAAGACAATGACAAGGATGAGGTTGTGGCACTGGAGGATATTATTGGGGCTACATTTTAGAATCTTGTGTAATAATATTATAGGTTCATAAAATACTAATTGTAAACTTGTATTTTGATGCTTTAAATTAGAATCACGACTGCAAATATTAGTTCCACATAAAAAGTAACAAAGAAGACATAAAAAAATTACAATGAACACGCACAATAATAAGTAATAAAGAAGACACACAAAAATTACAAAGACAGCATGCAAAAATCATAGATATTTTGCTTACAACTTACTAAATATAAAAAACTAGGGATTTGGTCTTTTAGGGGCTTATTGTGCATTCTAGGCTTTTTGAAGGCGATATGCTTGTTGTCTTGCTCTTACTTGAGGCCAATCCATTTCATTTTGAATTCAAGTGGTACGATCTCTACCTTTGAAGAAACCATTTCCAAGACATCAAAGTTTCCTCATCTACTATGACGAAAGTTATAGGCATAACATTCTAATTTGCATCCATGGCTACAATAACAAGCATTTTATGTTTATACTTTGTGTATAGATGAGTTCCATCTACACTAATAGGTTTATGGCAATGTTAGAACCCTTCTATACATGATCGAAATGCCCAAAAGATATATTTCAACATATTTTGTCTCAATATGCCTGTCTCAAAATGACTCCATTCAACAATTGTTCCTAAATTCTACTTCTGGAGAGCTCCAAAATATTTGGGTAATCTTCTCACCAAGGTCTCCCAAGTCCTATAAAGTTTCTCCCTCGCACATTTCATGCTATTCCATGCCTTAACATAAGAGATTTCATAACCATACTTATTTTTTACCATCATTTGCACACTTGCAGCTTCATAACCTAGATTAACTTGAATAGTGTCCAATAGGTCCAAAGCAATCATATTTCTACTTAAATTCTGATTATCCATTGAAACTTCATCCATAAGGTATGTTTGAGGTCCTCCATACTTGGTAATGCTCCACAATTCCTTTTTCTCTTTAAATATTCCCCTCACACTCAACGGACAAGAAGGTTGTTCTTTATTATTATATTTGCACACCACTTTCCGTAACTTTAGTGTGCTCTCAAGAATGGGATATTATCATCTCGCCACTCGCACGGAATAATCTTTCACAGAAGTGAAGATGCTCCTTACTCTTGAATACCATTCCTACATGGAGTGCTCCTTTACTTGAAGTGTAAAACTTAGTCCAACCACGAGTTGGAATATCCATAGAATCTGCCTACATAAATATATTATTATCATCTATTGCAGAAAAGAATGGATAAATGCGATACAGACTTGGTTGCACAGTTGTGGATGCCATTCTTCTCGTCTCATGTGGTTGTTGTTCGGAAGATGTTCCCTCACCATGTAAGGTAGTAGCTCTTCCATTGTATCGACATCTACCTCATCATTATCACTACCATTAAAATCATCACTATCACTTTCAGCTGGTTTCGAATACCTCAACTCTTCGTCCTAAAGACTATCTACTTGTGGCTCTAGTTCACCATCATGAACGAAATGTACTGGGTTATCTTGCTCTCCTTCAAGAACTTGATGAGGTAGAGGGGCCTTCACCAAAATCATGATTCCCAACATTTGCAAACCCTTGCGTAATCATAGAAACATTTATTTTTGATTGAGTTGGATATTGTTGATCCCATCCCAAATCTTGGTAAGACATAGATTGTATTTTGGGTTGCATAAAAAATCCCATGTGAGACACCCCTCCAAAAGTATTCTAAGCACCAGTCTGGCATATTGCTTCTATCTCAATATATATTTCCATACTATCAAGTTGGCACTGTGGACCAAACAACTTAGATAAATCATTATCGTTTTGTATTTCCACAAGTGCAAATATCCCGTACTGTTTATTTAAATAGAATTTTGCTTGAATTTTTAGTTCATAGCTACTACTACCAATGGCTATTGCTCCATAGATTTCGTAACATAAATCAAAATATGTTATTTCACGAGATACTCTAATGATACTACATACAAGACGATCATAATCGACTAAGCGAAAATCTCTAGTAATTTTTCCGCCAAAGTATATTAGAACAACAATGATACTCAAAGTTGACATACATTTCACAAATACACACATAATTTATATTAATTAATCAGTCTAATTAATAACTATCATAAATTTAATAAAATATTAAGATTTACATTATTCAATAATTCTACAATACAAAAGTTAATTAACGGGCTAAAATATTTTTACCTCCATATGTTAAATGAAATAAGCAGTTTATCCCCCAGTAAAAAAAAGAGGGGGAGGGGGGTTGAAACGCCCCTTTATATTTTTAAAATTTGGATCGTTGCCCTCTTCCATCTATTTGAGTTGAATTTTATATTGAAATGATAAAAATACTCTCATATATATAATATCTTTATATCCTTATTTTTTTCTTTTTCTTTTATTTAATCTAAATTAAATAATTTTATATTTATAAAATACATAAGATATTTATATAAATTAAATACTATATAATATTTATAAAATTATATATACGTACATATATATTTATGAAATATATAACATACTTATATAAATTAAATACTATTTAATAATTGTAAATTATACACACACACACATATATATAATTATCAAAACTAAATAATTTCTTATTTATAAAATATATAACATATTTATATAAATCAACGGTTGATATATTAAGGGTATAATAGTTATTTTATATATAAAAAAATTACAACCACAATCATTTTTTGGCACATATACTCTACTTATGGTCTCAGGGGGGGTTATCTTTTATATATAAGAAGTGTTGAGCTAATTGCAGCCTTCACTTGTCAAAGCTGCAAATTCACATTAAGGCTACAATTAAGCTGCAAGTAGTTGTTGAGGGCAACTTTCAACAATACATTTAGAAGTTGCATTTATTGTGTGCAACTTTCAATAATTACTATTAAAAATTGCACTTGATGAGTACAACTAACTATAAATTTG
Source organism: Jacaranda copaia (assembly GCA_014898725.1). Classification (NCBI taxonomy): domain Eukaryota; kingdom Viridiplantae; phylum Streptophyta; class Magnoliopsida; order Lamiales; family Bignoniaceae; genus Jacaranda; species Jacaranda copaia. The sequence continues at coordinate 136,163 of JACGDI010003200.1, forward strand.
TAAGTCTTCCAAATTCATGGTATTTTTGTTTAAAAAAAATCACACTTTTTAAAAAAAAACACTCAAAAAATGTTTCGACTCATTTTCATTATTTTGAATTTTTTTTTTCTGATTAAACATTTGTAAATGGACTACTGGTACTTTTGCTACATTTGTGCGGCTCGCCGAATCCTAAAGCCCTAAACCCTTTTTTGTGAGGGTCGAATAGTTTGAGCTTTTTTCCTAATTTGGGTTAATAACCGTCACTCCAATTTACTTCTCCTTCTCCGCTGTCTGTAAAAGCAGAAGCCTCCAATGGCGCTCGCCCGCTCAAACCGACGCTTAAATTTTCCCCTACGTTTTCTTTCACCTTTCTGCAGAAACAGCCTCAATTCTTTCTCCTCATCTTCCGCTGCAATCGATCCTCAAAACGACATCTTTACTGGAGAAGAAAGCGATGAAAGACCCTCACTTACCACCGCTGGCCTTTCTCCGGCGGAGACACTTATGGCCGATAAATTCTATTCTTTAATTAAAGACCACCACCGCAAGAACCCCAACCTCCTCCTAAACCCTACAAACCCGTTAAGCCCTGATATTGCCTTCCCATCTCTCTCGTTTGACTTCTCAAATATCTGCGCCGTTCACTCTCCGTCCCCCGCCGTCGTCCGACATGTGATAGAAAAATGCGCCACCCCCCGCCACGGAATTCCCTTCCCCCAAACCCTCGCCTTCTTCAACTGGGTTACGCCAAAAATGGAGCCTTCTCTATCCGTGGAGCTTTACAATGAAATGATCGATCTTTCCGGAAAGGTACGCCAATTCGATGTCGCCTGGCGTTTAATTGATGCAATGAAAGCCCAGAATATGAACATCTCGCTTGAAACATTTTCAATTGTGATTCGGCGTTATATTCGGGCTGGGATGGCTGCGGAAGCAGTGCACACGTTTAATAGGATGCACGATTATGGATGCGAACCTGATACGAAGGCTTTTTCCATAGTGATCGGCATGTTGTGTCGGAAAAGACGTGCATCCGAAGCGCAAGCATTTTTCGATAGCTTGAAGGATAAGTTCGAGCTTGATGTTGTGGTGTATACAAGCTTAGTTCACGGTTGGTGTCGAGCGAGTAAAATTGATGAGGCGCAGAGGGTCTTTCGGGAAATGAAGATGGCTGGGATTAAACCCAGTGTGTATACTTATAGTATCGTGATAGATGCATTGTGTAGATGCGGGCAAATTACTCGTGCACATGATGTGTTTGCTGAAATGATCGATGTGGGGTGTGAGCCAAATGCAGTAACTTTTAACAATTTAATGCGGGTTCATGTTAAGGCAGGCAGGACTGAGAAGGTGCTGCAAGTGTATAATCAAATGAAGAGACTTTCTTGCCAGCCAGATGTGATTACGTATAACTTTTTGATTGATACTCATTGTAAGGACATGAATCGAGAAGAGGCGATTAAGGTGCTCAATTCTATGATCAAGAAAGGCTGTGATCCGAATGCATCAAGTTTCAATCCCATTTTTAAGTGCATAGCTAAAGACAAGGATGTCAATGCTGCTCATCGGTTATTTGTCAAGATAAAGGATGTGAAGTGTAAACCTAACACGGTGACATACAACATACTGATGCAGATGTTTACTGAGTCAAAGTCTGCTGATATGGTTATCAAGCTTTGGAAAGAAATGGATGAAAATGAAGTAGAGCCTAATGTGAATACTTTCAAGATTCTTATATCGATGTACTGTTCAATGGGGCATTGGAACAATGCTTACAAGTATTTTAGAGAGATGATTGAGGAAAAGTGTTTGAGGCCTAGTCCACAGGTCTATGAAATGGTTATGCAGCAGCTGAGAAAAGCAGGTCAGCTGAAGAAGCATGAGGAATTAATGGAGAAGATGGTGGATAGAGGGTTTATATCTCACCCTTTGTAGGAACAAACTGCATATCTGATGCTCACCTGGCTTAACTTCCTCCCGTCACTTTCAAGATCGAAAGATGGTATTTTGCTGATCATGCTTCCTGCAGCAAAACCACTGAATCAAGTTAAGAATTGTATTTCTGTTCAAATGTATTGAAAGTTCATTTAAATAATAGAAAAAAAAATATCATCTTCAAAGCTTGCTGCATCAATCCTGATCATATCACTAGATACTCAATTTCTTCATATCCTTTATGTGTTAGGTGTGTACATTCCGTGTGTGTGTATGTGGAGATACTCAAATTTCTGCAAATTCCTCGTATATTTTCTGATGTCGATGTATTTGTGCACTCCTCTATTGGAAGTGGTAGTGGCTAATATCATTGTTTCACTTCCTTGACTCATCTTTTTATGTGAAATTTGTTACCTTGAATTAAAGTTCGGAATTCTAATTGCATTGTTTAAGTAGATAACCCCTTTATCTGTGGGGAGTGGCGTTTGATGTTGCTTCCTTGATGCCGTTACAATACATGATGTTGGAAAGGCTGCTCAAAGGTACCCACTGATAAGGTTGGCAATTGGCATCAAACTCAATCTCTATTTAACTTGTGCTTTTTGAATTAATCAACAGTACCAAGTCAAATGGTGGATCATTCCATTCAAAGAATATATCAAGCCAAAACCAACTCAAATAAAAAATCTCGCGCTTACAATTAAGAACAAAACTAATTTCCCACTGATATAGTAAACAATTATATCTAGTACAAGAAAGTGTACATTCCATCAATTTCTCTCTAAATGTCCTGAATACAGTAAGTCAAAAAACAACAGTTGTTATTAAGACTATGAAGTGGTCAACAAAGTATAAATACTTCTACGTTTGTTTAGGACAGAGGAAAAGGCATGGAAAGCCATGCAAGAGCCCACAGGTAATAATCTAATTACAGTCAATTAAACATTTCATGTCATGAAGTGCAGGAACATGAGGAGGCGTGCCTGCATGGCTTATTCTTCTCGTCAAGATCAATTGTTTGGCTAATTTCACATTTGAGATTGCCAATTCAAATAGCTCTTCAACAACTCTCATTGTCATTAGTGAATGTCACAAAACTTGGCAAAAATTTTCAAATTTTCAATGTACGTCGAGTCACTTGACATAATACAACAAGTAGATCAAAAATATCAGGAATTAATGTCCTTGCATATAAAGTGTCTCATCCAACCGCTTTAATCTCTCCAATCCATCACTAATCAAAAATCTAATCCTCTGTTTGTCTTTGCAAGTCCTGTTGTTTTCCATCTCTTGTCTAATCATCTGTCTCAGTTCATCTGAAACACAACAGTTGAATGTGCATGAAACAAAAAATATATATGTAAGAAATCAACACATCGATACCACACAAACAAGATTTGTTTTAAGAAGTAACCCCAAAAAACCAACTAGAGTTGGCAACAACTTCATCGTGGGCAACGACAGCAAGGACAAGCATTCGATCAAATCCATCATAAGCGAGCAAAATTAGAAAACAGGGAAAAGAAAAATAAAGAAAGAGGAAGAAGCAAAGAAATGCTATCACAAATACAAGAAATGATTTTAAAAATGACCATCAAATTTTCCCCAAACACTATATGAAAAAATTGCATACAATCTGTCTCCAATACTTAATTTTCATTATTGATTCTGGCTGTATCAAATATTTCGGTACAATAACATTCTCTTTGACTCTTTGTAGCACATTCTTATGGAATAACACATACAACTAAAGCAAATAAAATGCAACCAAACCCTAGATTCAACATTAATGACTGCAAGGAGCAAGCATTGATTCAATTCATGTTCAAGTCTTGACCAAGTCACCGCGTCTTAAACAGCAATTTTATTCTTCCCAAAACCAATAGCCTGAATTATTTTTGAGTCCAACATACAACAAGAAAATGCAAATTATCCATGAGAAACTGCTGCCACGAATTAACGAAAAAAACAGAGCAGAACGAGCATAAAGGGAATTTAAATCCAGCAACAAAAGCCACAAATCACAACCGCTAATTCCAGTCACAAAACTATATGATCAGAATTTTCAATTGGTTAGGCTGACATTTAGAATCGCCGGGAGCTCTCCGCGAAATCCTGAGAGATTGTCTGTAGAGCTTCAGAACCCTAGCTCGGAGAAGGAAATCCTGCAAATCCAAGGCCAGAACCATCACTAGTTTCTCTCTTCAGTTTTTTACCCTCTAAATGGGTTACTAAACTTTTTTTCTCCTTTTTCACTTTTTTTTTTTTTTCTCAAGAGAAAAAGGACAACAAATTTCTGAGTCCAGTGGGCTACCAGGCCTGCTGGAAAGCCCATCTGAAAAAATCAACGTGGTAGGGTCCAGGGACTTTAACGAATAGTCGGTTTAGACTCCAAATTAGGTTCGGGTTAGTTTACATTAGGATCTGATTTTCTGACATTAATTCGTAGATATAAGATAGTTCTCTTCCATTTTTTTTTCAGAGAGCATTACAAAAGCACATAAAGCGAATAAAAAAATTCATTTGGGTTCAAATTTAAAATCTTTCATATAATAAGAGAAATTGATGCTACAAAATATGCCTATAAATGAGTAGGGCGTTATCCTACCCATGCCCAAAATGTCATACTCATATTTATACTTATATCCATATTTATTAAAGATAATGTAATTGGTATGGATAGAGTCTATATCCATAAATTACTCATATATCCACTACTTCATATTTAAATTTAATCTATGAACCTAAAAATTATTTATACCGAAATTAAATTTATATTAATGATAAATGTTTTATATGTATAAATTACAAATATGTGAATAAATAGTAACAATAAAATAATTTTCTTCATTAAAAATTAAGCTAAATTAATAAAATTAATACATTGGGATAGCAAAAAAAATTTTTTAAATTGGAATAGCAATAGCAGCAGTTGAATATTTTTCATTAATAAAATTAATATTGGAATAAAATTTGTTAATATATGATATGGGATAGCCCAACAGGCCCAAGAGGCCCCTTTTTACAAATCAGA
>JACGDI010003200.1:141213-168058 GCA_014898725.1 Jacaranda copaia
CAATACCTCGGGGGGAGGCCGCCATGTGGCGAGGGACCCATGCATCATCAATATAAATTTTATTAATGAATGAAAAATTGAAAATAAAGGTTAACTAATTTAAATTTAATGATTAAATTAAATTAAATATAGAAGAAGTTTGTTTTTTTTTATTTTTTCTTATTGTGTGTCAAATAATATTTTTAATATATATTGAGAAAATTAGTATATACATTAAAAACATAAATTCAACAAACTAGACCCAATGGATCTTGAGTTGATAGGATAGGATTTGGGTCTTATCTTTTTGGGCGTTTTAGGGTATGATAGAATATAGATTATTTTTGTTTGAATATTTTAGAGTATGGGTGTAAGTAGAGTGAAACCCTATCCATCTACAAGCCTACCACTAAACTACAAATCACTAGACATTAACCTAATTCTATACAAGAAACAAAAAAGGAGAAAGAAAATAAAGGGCGAAGGCAATATGGGTGAAATAAGCAAAAACTAGGGAAGAAAATAAGTCTACAAGTCCAGCGATATGGGTGAAATGGTTAAAAACTAGGGAAGAAAATAAGTCTGTATGTCCGTCTATTGGCGATCTATAGTCTAATTTATGTACAATTTAACTATCTAGTCTATTAATAAAAAAGTCAAGTCAAAGGTTAAAAAATATCTTTTTAATTAAATAAGTTAAGTTTAAATTTTTATAAAAGCTCATAAAACTTGAGACTAACTCGATCATCCTTCTTTATATAATATAAAATAATTATTTATATATATATATATTTATCAATTAGTTGCCATAATATAGTTTTTATTATTTATTTATTTATCTTAAATAGGCTTTCAGATTATATTAGAACTTTAAAAATTATTGTAAGGTCATACATGATCTCAGAAAAAATCTATCATAGATAATAATTGAGGCTTAAATTTATTATTTGCATGACATTTTAGACCTAATAAAAACAATTCTACTCTTATTGTTTAATGTTAACAGCAAAATACTTGGAATTCACACTTTTTTTACTTGGGTCATATTCAACAAAATAACAACTGAATATTTTAACACAGAATCTAAGTCGACCGCTTAAAATGAGCAACACCATAAAACATTTAGATTATCCTACCAGCCCATGAAATCGGCCCAACAGCAATCTAAATATTTTAACTCAAAATCCAAATCAGTCATTTAATTTCCATGGCATCATTTGATCCTATACCACAAGTACAAATCCCTGCTGCCACTCTTCTATAAATACTCTCCATTATTACGGATAAATATAATATTATTTCAAATTTATTCAAAAATATTCCCATAATCCTACTAATTTAAATATTACTAAGGTAATGTTTGTTTATAAATTGTATGTGTTGTGTTATATATTTTGAGAGAATGAGTTTTGAAAATAGGGTTGGAGAATGTGAAGTTATATTAGGGAATATGATGAATATTTATTTATATTTTGGGAAATAGTTAAAAAATTGTTTTAGAGAATTTTGATATATTTATTTATATTTTAAGGGGAGAAAATTTTTACTGTAGTATTTAAATTAATATTTTTTTGTTAAATTTTTTGGATGAAAATGGATTGAGTAATTTTTTTATTATTAGAATAATAACAAAATATGTATGATATATATAATATATGTATATATTTATTGAAAAATGAAGAAGTTTTGAGGATAATGAATGATAAAAGAGGGTATTTTAAAAAATTTAGACTTGCTTGGTTATGTTTCCCCATAACAATATTGTTTTGGGGAAACATAACTAAACATATTTTTATTTTTCCTTCAAAACACACATTCTCTAACACACAGATATTATATATATTATATATATTTTATTACTATTCTAACATTAAAAAAATCACTTAATTATATTTTCACCCCAAAAACACAATAAAAAAGTATTAATTTGATTATTATAGTAAAAAATATTTTCCCCAAAATACAAACAAACATACTAAAAAATAACTTTAAATTCTCTGATAATTCATTATCCTAAAACACATAACAAATACATAATAAAATCAAACAAAAAATAAAACAAACATTCTCTTAATTTGACATTTTGAAGGAAAACTTTTGTATGTTCAGCCTAAACTTTTCTAAGGAACCCAACTGATCCATCTCAATGTCTTTAATTTGAAATTAAATTTCACTATCCCAACGCTTGAGGTTAAATCATTGAACTTGTGAAGACAATCCGCAGTGCCAAGCTGGATCAAAATAAGAAGGAAATTAATGGTACAAGCACAACATGGTACCGGTACTGGTACGCGCATGGCCCCCGCCGCAACTGCCTCATCGATCAATTCTTAATTTCTTGTCATCACTTAGTAGATATATGCAATTACCTGTCCTTGTTTGGAAATGGCCCTAATTTAATTTCTTTTGGCTTCTCTTTCTTGCACACATCTCAATTCTCAGGCCAATGGCAAATTCAATACTAACATATTATTTTCGCTGCTCCGCCTACTTCAAGTGCGAGGAAAAATGCTTGGGGTAATGTTTGGTTATGTTTCATGTTTGATTTATATGTGTTTTGGGAGGAATGATTTTGAAAGTAAAGTTAGAAAATATGATAGATGTTTGTTTATATTTTAAGAAATAATTAGAAATTTGTTTTCAAAAGTGTTGTCTGTTGATATATTTGAGAAGATATTTTTTACTGTAACAGTCAAATTAGTATTTTTTTATTAGGATTTTGGAATAAAAATAAAATTAAATAACATATTTTTATTGTAAGAATAATAATATATGTATGTGTGTATTGAAAAATGAGGGAGTTTTGAAATAATGAAGGATAAAAAAAGATATTTTAAAAAAATCTATAATATTTTGAATGGTAAATAAGTGAATATTTAGTTATATTTTAAGAAAATAATTTTGTTTTGGTGAAATATACCAAACATTACCTTGTTTTTTCTGCACTGGACGTCAGAAATTCTCCGAGTTGTGTGCAGTGGCAGTATGTGTTGACCTCTGGTTTGGAAACTCATGTGTTGAGAAATCTTGAGAGTTGAGACACTTGCAAGGCGCCTAATTAAAAATCAATGGCCGGCCAGGAACTCTGTGCTTCAAAACAGTCAAAAGATACTTTTTGAGCTTGTTATTGTGCATTTTGGGTGAACTGTTAAAAATATTTTGAAAGGTTAAATTTTTAGGATAAAATTTGAAGAATGTGTTAAGTTTTTTTTTTTTCATATTTTGAGAAAACATAAAAATTAAGTTGTTTGTTTTTTTATATTTTGGAGAGATACAAACTTTATTGTTGATATCAAATCAGTTGTCTTTTGTTGTATTTGTAAGGTGAAATTAAGTTTTTTAGTGTGATATATATGTATATTTTTTATTGGATGATGTATATGTATATATATTTGTAATTATTGAAATATGATTGTAATAAAATAATGTATAATTATTTTATCTCATTTTTTAATTTGACATTGATGAGGTTGAAAACTATTTATAGTGAAAGAATACTATTTGGGGTAAATTCGATCAGGGAGATCGAATAATTTAGCTGATGTTCTTCATGAGGTCTGAGATCTGCAACAATAACACACGTTAAACTAGTCAAGGTGCCCTCGACTAGGGCACTCCGACACTCAAGTCAGTTCTGGTCGAAACAGAGTAATCAAGCAGAATATAGAGAACTTGTAGCGTATTTGGCATTACCTGGATTGTAGTTGGCTGTGAAGTATTTATAGTCTTCTCCCAGTGTGTGATTTGTTGAAGATGCCCTTACCAAATGTATTGGTCTTTAGTCCCTGCTAGGGGGTTGATGGTCATTTCAAATCTCGGTACTGTTTTAAGTAGCTTCATTTCCTGTTTTCTAGGGTGAACAGTACCTTTGGTAGACGCCTCCCTACCAAAGATGGTGGCAGAGTTGGTGGCAATAACTATACCGGCTATCACGTGCTATTAATGTAGAGGCATGCTGCCTGTCAGAGTAATAGATATTTAATATACAAATATATTAAATAAAATAGTAGTAATAAAATTATATTGCCTATATTTATTTTCATTTAATGTAATGATTTTTTTCGAAAAATAAACGAATTAGTCTAAATAAAAAAACCAATCAATTAAATATTTAGAATATTAATTACTGCATAGAGCTACCTATTTATAATAATAATAATAATAATAATAATAATAATAATTTATTCACATATAGTGATGAAATTTGTTTACTTGTGCTTTAATAATACGTTACTTGATAAGTCGTAAAATAATATTTAACAATCATAATTGTTGCTCTTCATTTCATAGACAAGTTGTCTTTAATAATAAGATAAAGTGAAGACGATATATAGCTTGCCATACACAACATGAAGAAAGTAGAAACATGTGCATCTAGATTAATCCTATGGCTAGAGATGGAGTCAGGGGGTTGGCAGGGACAGCCGCCCCCCCTCAAAATATTAAAATTTTATTTTTTACATTAAAATTTTTATAATATTATACTTTTGCCCCCTCAAAATATTAAAACTATATTAAAAATTTTAAAATGTTACACTTTTGCCCCTCTCAAAATATTAAAATTTTATTTTTTATATTAAAAATTTTAAGATATTACACTTTTACCATCCTCAAATTATAAATTTGCCTCTCCTCTTATTGAAAATATGTCTTTTGCCTCATCCTACTTATTTGTATAAATGTGTAGTAATATATATATATATATATATATATATTTGATAATTTAAGATTTCACCCCGCATAAACAAAAATTCTAGCTCCATACCTCTCTATGGCGATGGGAGATTGCGCAGTCTGCACCGCGCGATGCTGACCTCGCTTGTCCTAGTGGAACCAAATGCATGTGACCTTGTTAGATGTTGCATGAGTCCACGCCATGTGTGGCTCACCTGACTATTCACTGATGCCCTATCACTATAAACATGTTCTTCAACATGTGGTGGAGGTACATACAAAGGTACAAGATTGGGATCTATATCCACCCCTGATCGTACTGGCGACCATGTGGGTGCCTGCGATCCATAATAATGAGAGGATGTATGAGATGTATTAGAATCCGCAACAACAATCGGGTGAAGGTAATCTCCACCCAAATGTGCTCCAAGACGAACCATGTCTTTGTTGTTATCAATTAGGTCAACATGTATTAGCTCTACAAAAATCTCCCAGATCGGGGCTTTCCCACTCAAAATACTGTGCAGATGAAAGCTTGATCTGCATACGAAAATATTTTAGAAAATTATTTCATTGTTTTACCCAAAAAAAACCAAAAAAATATATATTGAGGAAATAATTTGGTACATAAAAAATTGTGCTTACGCAAGTAAGCCTATCACGCAACTCAGGTGGCATATATATCTCCCCCATACATTCATTATACCACACATTTGGATGCTTCATGATTATGATGACTATTTCATACCTATCCTTCAAGTCGTAAAACTGTTTAATAACAAACGATGTGGTGAAAGGTTGCTGGAAGTGTCACCTTAACCTGTGTGCCAACTCTGGCATACATATCTCAACATACATGTCGTTTGTCAATTATTCAATGGTATTAGCATCTAGCAACATGTGAATAAATCTCTCCTCCACATCTAGCCCCCTCACATCAGGGACATGAGAACTAAGAATGTCTAATGATCAATGTCAGCTTATGACACCACCTACAGTTGCATAAACAATGAATATTATGCTTTGTACTTCCATACATACATATAAATATTGAAATTATACATATTATATAATGCATGGTTAACAGAATATATAGAAAGGCATGCAAATCCTATATTCGAATTTACACTAGTGCCAACCGTAACATTAAAACATTAGTAAAACTCAGTTCAAACATCAGTAACATGCTTGTCCTTTTAAAACGTTGTAAAATATCACATCACTAAAAGCTTAATGAGTGTAGTAACTAGAAGGATCAAAATCACAAGTATGACAAACATAAGACATCCACATAATGAGAAAAGCAGTGAAGATTTGATGAAGCTAGAAAATGAATCATAGGATTGCCCTAATTGAGTATCACCACTAAATCCCCTGCTCCTCTTGCTATGCATAGGTGTGCCCGATGACAAAGGCCGAGCAGAACTACCGGCATCAAAGTGAGATTATGATCTAGAAAAGATAGTATTACTACGTTATCTGCAATTTTGACCACTCTATGTCCATCAATCAACCCATGTGAAAGAACCTGCATGATCTCTCTATAAGACATCTAAAGAAAAATCGTCCATAATTTGCAAATGTCTTGGCCACAAATATCCGTATCAATCTAGCCCCACAAGCACATAAAGGAGTGTTATGTGAACCCATCGCTGGTGACACAAGTCAAATAAGCTACATAAAATTTTTGGATTATTAAAATGATAAATAAAATTTTTGGATTATTAAAATGATAAATAAAAAATAAATGTCGAAACACAGAATAATGCAACATACAAAAGCTCATTCAACAAAACATAACAAACAATGCAACTTCCAAAATAGATAAATACGCTACACATTAGACCCATGAAAAAGTAAAGGACAATACAATTGATTTCATACTTAATACGTAGACACATTACTGCTAGGAAGTTCATTTCCATCACAAGTTAAATTATGTACTAGATTATTTCGATTCCTACTATCATTCCACATTTGCATTGCTATCTCGTCCTTGAAAGTAGCCTGCGCATTGATTTTTTCCTAACTTGGATAACCTCTGTGGTAGAAGGTATGTCAATCAGTCTCCTTCTTAGTCAACAACTCATTGAAAATTTTATCATCATGACTGAACTTTTGAATAAAATTATGTAAAATACAGCAAGCAATGACCAAGTCCCTTTCATGATTGAGGAAGTAGTTAGGCAACCCCCAAGCTAGAATAGGAAACCTCTTTTTCAAAACACCAAATGAATGCTCTATGTGGTTCCTCAATCTTAAATGTGCATGATTGAGCATTTCTCTGTGATTGTTATATGCAACAGAATTTTTGAACTTCTCTAGATGGTAGTGAAATTATCTGTAAAGTGTTAGAAAGCACATGTAACTTGTAAAGTCGGCGTCAAGAAGGTAGTATTTCCCTGAGATGGTGAAGGGGACAACATTTAAATAATCAATACAAATTTAGAAAGAATCCTAATCAAATGATACACAATAGTTTATTTGAGTTATATAGGGAACGTGGTGGAGGAAAAGGATACAATGGGTCATTTTGAATCACCGTAACACCCATGAGTCATTTGAGTTACCCTCTTATTTGGCATTCACATAAGTGAACATAAGGTCTGAATCACATATAGCAAGAACATTGTGGCAAGTGTTTTCCTTGTGTGACCTATATGCATTTTGTTGACCATGAGGGACACATGCATTAATCAAAGTGCCATCAATTGCTCCTATAAGCCCTTATGCCATCAAAAATAATTAAAATTAAGGAATTATTCCATTATATTTATAATATAATGAAAGATTGTTGTACAAAGATAATCAAACCTTAAAATAATGATAAAAATTAGAACTCGACTTGATTTAAGATGGAACTTTTTCAAATTATGGTTGAGATATAATCTTAGGCACCAAACAGACCAATACCTGTAAAACTTGTCTTATATGGCAATTCACCGTGGACTAGGAGTGTTAGAACCTCTCCATTATATAACGTTGTCTTTGGTGCATCCCTACTACTTGCATGAACATGGCCACTTCATCCACAATAGATGCTCATGATCTAAAAGTTTGAGCTAATAAGCCACAAGATGTCATTAACTCAACCAGAGCTTCAAATGTTGGCTTGGTCGTGTAGATGTTATCATAAAACCTTTGAGGGTGAGCATTCAATATTTCTGCCACCTAATCTTCGCCTTGCATCCAACAGTTATTTTGAGGCATCCTTCATGGTGCAATATTTGGTGCGATAATATTTGTGACGAAAAATAACTCTTCCATTCCATCTAAAATGTCACTCCCAGGTGTGCCAAGGCTCCTATCACTTTAACTTTCTGGAGGAAGGTACATTGAACTAAGGCACTCGCCATACTGCTTGAAATCAACGGATAAATTATGTTCACTACACATGTTTGAAAATAGGTAAGGAGACATGTATGGAAAGCGAAAGAGTAAATATGGAAATGCTGAGATAGAGCAAAAATATCATGAAAATACGAATTTGGAAACATATTTAACATAGTAGCGGATGCTAATGTCTGGTACAACATGATAGAATGCATAAATTGAAAAAAGCTAACAGAAATGATATAAATAAACACATAGAGACAGCAGAGCATCATTGCTCATGGATCTACATGGGATGATGACCACATGTACTCTAGGAACTCAACCCAAGTTCACTTCTCGCAATTGTCAAGCCGAGTGAAGAACGAAGGCATAGTGGTACTCTTTAATGCATTAATAACTCTCACAAAAAGACTATTAGGGAATGCATCCATTTGTTAAAGTGATTCAATACACATTTCTATTGACTTCTCAACATTAGCTCCAAACCTATTCAACTTAGGATCCATCACATCATCCCACTTATCAAGTGCCTCAGTCAAATGGGCATCCTTCTCTATTTGGGATGTGACTTTTCTACAATGTGAAGAACCTTTGAGGTCCTAGTTGTATCTATCAGGTCTTCACCATGACTACTTGAAGGTTTAGAACGACGGCCTCCTCCAAAGTCCATATTGATGTCGTGAAACATGTCCTTGTTAGAAGGATTGACCGACTGCGATGACGATTGAGACTATGAGTCTGTTGCCATGGAACCTTGGAACATTTTCGTATAGTAGTCATAATATGGCAAGCCATGCTCAATTACATGGGCATGATTTGGATGCTCTTATTCCATGAAAAGCGACATTAAAACACAAGGGAGTAATTTTAGAGGATGTGTAAGTGATGAGACAATGAAAGGAATGATAATAGCAATTACCGCCTTCCATTGCTGAATTCGAGTAGGAGAACCCCTTACAGTATGTCTTTCATAATCCTAACTCAAACCTGTCTCCTTTGTAACTAGTTAATAGAATAACTACCATGCATTCTAAAATCGATTCCACTTTGTTTTACACTGTGGAACCGCATATTTAAACCTGTGATTTGTTCGTGCATTTAATTTGTTGCAAATTCTTCCCCAAGTGATGGCTGAAAAGGTAGTCATGAGCAGTTGACCATTAACGAACTCTTCATAGCATAACTCGATGAACGCTATCTCATTTTCAAGAGGACAATGTGTGTTACTCGCCCTTCCATGGCGGTGGGCGAAAATGTTAGAAGGCTTTTTCCAGTTTGGATCCATTTGTATTCCATGCCAAGTTTTTGAAGAAAAAATTGATATCCTTACATTGAGACTAATATTAATCTTACTGAAAGCATGACAATTGAAGACAAAAAGAGCTCTCTTGTTAAAGTACTTATGTTTTGCTCTATGGTTTTTTGATTAATTTTTTGGCACAAGAAAACATTCAAACGAATAATAGTAGTGTAAATCTAGGGACATCTATGGCAAATGTTGTAAAAAATATGTTCAAATCAAGAATTTTGTAAAGCTTTAAAAATGGTCCATCATTTGGAAAGCTTATTCGAAATCAATACAATTTAAATTACTTCTAATATTATAATTTGATATTGTCTCCAAAATAGTTTTAGTGTCATTTGGAAAACACATTCTAAAACACTTTAAGAAAATTGACTTTTTCAAATGTCCAATAATATTGGTATAAAATGAATTCACTGTTTTGGACATTCGCATTTATTTATGGTAATTTTTATAAATTTTTTTGTTCCCTCACGCACTAAAACTTGCAAGTAACTTTTAATTACAAATTATATTAATTAAAAAGTCATCATTTCACATGTTATAAAAAATATTTATTTCAAATTTTAGAAGATGTGATTTCAGCACACTTTAAAATAAATTCAATTAACCACACTTGAGAGTGTTTCATTGCACTTACCCCAAATTAAGATAAATTCAAATAATTTTAGACAATTATCTTAAAAATAATTTTTCACCCTCTATAGGTGTTTCCAAAAAGTGTATTAAACATATGTAAATCGCTTGCACTAACTTTATGATTTGATCAATATAAAAGAATAATTGAAGAAGCAATTTATTTTTTTTTTCAAAAAATATTACCATAGTTTTATAAACTTTAAAAGTATGCAAGTCAACATCTAGCTTTTTTTCAGTTTTTTTTCCTTTTATTAAATGTGGTTATTTTCAATTGTTGCCATACTCCCATAATTGTGTCACTTCACTTCACTTCACTTCACTTCATCTAGGATTGTGTTTACACAGACAAGATTAAAACGGACATTACCAAGCCCATTGGCAACATAACATAAACAAAATATGGGATAATTTCTATAATATCATGCACAACATACAGTCAGGCCATAATATAAACTAAAATTAATACTGAAACTTGAAAACAACATCATTTGTAGAGATCTTCATAGTTTAAACATAACAATAACATGAATTACACCAAATTGAAGGATAACAATGACAACTCTAAAAACTAAGGCAGCTGCCAAAGAGCCAAAAGGAACCATTTCATACACTTGGAACTCCTAATGTCAATTCTTGCCTGCTTGGAACGATGACATAAGAAGCCATTTCCCTACTGACACACTCCCACCCATGTTTTTTGTCACTCCATATATGCATGCCAAACTTTTAATGGTTTGACCTACAAAATGCATAACAAGCTACAAGACCAATCCTAAAGATGAAACAAGTAGAATGCAACTACAATGCACGACCAATTACAACTACAAAAATGCAAGGAATACATGACCAGACAGAATGCATGTCTAAGTACAACTACAAAATGCAAGGAGAAATCAGAAACTGCAGAACCCCAGGAAATGCAGAAACAGAAAAATGCAAGGAGAAATCAGAAACTGCAGAACCCCAGGAAATGCAGAAACAGAAACATGCAAGGAGAAACCAGAATCTACAGAACCAGAAACCAGAAACAGCACAGCGTCTTCCTAGAAATTGCAGAACCTCTGCAATGCAAGGCTACATGAGGACAAATCAAAGGGGGGACAAATCTCACGTTAGTAAACTCAAGCAATGGTGTGAATGCAAAAATGTAAATTTGGTTGAGAAGAATAACGAAATACATCAGCAATACAATTCAGACAACAACAATTTACAAAAATTTAGAAAATTATACATTTTTGACATTATATGCAAGAAACTTGCTAGTGCACTCTTTCCTCTATGGCTCTATCACAGCTGCTAGAAGTAAATAAAATCTGACAAAGTGAGCTATTGGGTACAGGCAGTTTAAGTGAAATATCAGTCTTCAGTTAGATATAAATGCTCATCTCAAAATTTAGTACAGCACAAGTGTAGGCAAATGACAAGATCATCCACAGAAGAATGCTCCGTGGCTTCATCTCCTGCAAGAACCTTCTCACAATAAGTTCCACTGGTGTAACTTTAGCTTCAAACAATTATAGCAAAACAGGCAAAGGAATCAAATACACAGTGCACATTCAGGTCTGAAACAAGCATAGAACTGAAATTCTAGTGCTTCCACATACGAGAGGCACTATAATCAAAATAAATAAATAAATAAATTTGAAGCTGCTGCATTTAATGAAGTTGAAGTAGGTTCAGTCTTTAGTGCAGAAGATCTCACAAAAGTCAAAGCTCCTTTATGTAACAAACAAGAATGGCAAAGATGATAAAGATCACATAATAATTTCATAATACTATCAGATTTCAATCGAGTGATCCAAGACTCAAGCATAAATGTTACTATACTAGATTGAGAAAGCACAGACTAAACACAGGTTTTGTTCTGAGCATGAGAAATTGGAGAAGGTGAAGGAGATTGAAGAGGAGATGCGGGACAAGGACAAGGCATATCAGATCCCCCATATACATATTTCTCCTGTAAACGCAACCATGATGCCTGCAGGACCTTATTATACTCTACCTCAGAGTCAAAACACTTAACCATGCATCTATTTGCAGAAGATAATGTTAAAGAATTCAAGCGAT
This sequence comes from Jacaranda copaia, assembly GCA_014898725.1. NCBI lineage: Eukaryota > Viridiplantae > Streptophyta > Magnoliopsida > Lamiales > Bignoniaceae > Jacaranda > Jacaranda copaia. Next base: position 153,212 of record JACGDI010003200.1, read on the forward strand.
TACATTATATGCTTCACAAGTTTGTCAAATCCTGCATGAACTCAAACTACCAATTTAGAACTATGAACCTAATAAACCATGGCCTGGCAATGAATATTAATTAAATTATTCTACTGAAATAAGTACAGGAAGTATACTCTAGCTGCCCGGAGGAACTTTTCATGGATGTATCAATGTCCACGTCTATAGTTATGTATCTCTCAGCAAAGTAGATTGGAAAAATTAAGCATACACTGAAATTGCAAGAGAGTGTAATATCATGATTCGATACTTAGAATCAAATCAAAAATGTTTATCATGATTGAATGCCATGGTATACATTTATACCTTAGAGGTAGGCCTAAACTTTGTATTCACCAACACGCATCCACTTTGTAGAGGACCACTTATTTCCTCTGATAACAGGGCAACCTCCTGGAAACAAATTGTAAAATAATAACAGGAAGTTAAAAGTTGAACAAAATCAAATGACTAAACAAGTAAGGCATAGGCTCAAAAAACATTATACATACTTCCCCCTAGATGATTCAGCATAATAAGACAAGTGTTTCAATCTTTAACAAAACACAAACTAAAAACCAAGTGCTCGTGTAAATTATTTTCCTTAAATAGCTTTAACATCTAAGCTTTGCTCTTTGTTGTCATGGATGTAGATAGGGAGATCAAGGCAATAAATTATGGGACACAAACGAAACTCACCGTGCAAGCTTGTTGGATCTAGAGTGGCATCAGGGCGCATACTCCAGAAAAGCAGTGCATCACCCATTTTTGGTTTTACAGCAAGGCCTCTCTTAGCACATTCCGACATCTCATTCCACCCAGGCATAGAGCTAAAATTTCCCTTGGCAGCAGGGAAAACTGTCTCACCACCTTCTCCAACATCTGACCTGCATCAGTTGGAGAGGATGCAAATAACATAAAAAGAACACCACATTGACTGGCCTCATTTAAATATAGTAATTGGAGAAATTTTCCATGCTGGAAGCATTAACACATTGGTAAAGACTTACAAATACATAAGAAGGGTAGCTATGCGTTGACCCCCATTTTTAGCGTGGAATTCATCAAGAAAGTAGTCATAATGAGGTTCATATTTTTGCCCCACTTCATAATGCAGGACTTGCAGGCCTTCTCCATGCTCTGTAAATATACACCAAGCATAATCAGGTAACTGATTGAATTGGTGTAGACTAACATTAGCAAGCAGAATAATGACAACCGTGGTATCATGACATAAAACATTTGATGCCTTGCTTTCGTGGACACAGCAAAGAGAAGAGACAATTGCAAGAGCAAAATATGCTAAAACCTTGTAATGGAAGCAAAAGATGTTGTGACTTTTCACATTTTTTATAGTATCTTTATATTGTTTCTTCATAATCAAGAACAAATGAATCAACCACTAAGTAACATCATGTTCGCTCAATTGAGCAGATTTTTTTATCATTACCCAAAAAACACAAGTTTTTACAAACTTGCTGCAAATTTTACCAACTTTCAACCATCAATCAAATATATCATTTTGAAACTTTATTATTCTTCATATACTTTTTCTTTTTCATGCCAATCACATTAAGAGCCAGAGAATATTCATCTTTCAGAGAAACAGGTCATATATTTTGTTAGCCAGACATCAGCATCATCAAAGTCATGCATCTTATAATAATACAATGCAATGTTCTTTTAGTTTGATCCCATCCACCAAACTCTGAAAATGATACTAGAATATACAAGAATGAAGTTTCTAAGTTAATCTTCTGAACGTTGATTGAGGTTCATAACAATTATACAAGGAAATGTTACAATAAGAATATGGCAAAACTTAGAACATAGATTCATAACAATGGACTTAAACCCTCATACTGGCAGGTATGAATGTGTAGTCCGCTATTCTTTTTTCAATATCTCTGATAACTTTATCTCTTCCTCTCCTCAAGAACATTCCAGAACTTGTGCGAACCCTGAAGCATAATGTGGTTAATTCTTTATTTGCCTACATAAAGAATAAGATAAACAAGGAAAAAAAATTCAAAAAAATGAAAAGAAAACACAAGTAATGGATATAGAAGAATGATAGGTTGGGGAACAAACCTACTATCTTTGCTCTTGCCAGTTTTGCTATCAACAACAGTGGACTTTGCCATATGAGGTTTGGCAAGATTTATCAAATACTCACATTCTTCCTTACACTGACAGTAAATGATAAGTAGTCAATTAAAAATAAGCTTTACATCAGAGAAGCCAGAATTTATACTGCATAGAATTGGAAAGGGTTCTTGAACTTTTACATTCAAACAAATCCATTTCAACTTGAAAATGTTGATTCCAATTGGGAGGGCCAATTTCATGTTATTCAAATTTTAAATATGTCGAATCTACTCATATTTAATTTCATTAAGCAAGAGTTACTGCATATGATCTATACCACAAACTTGACATAACTAATTGCATACTTCCACAAATTACTATGGATGTCTTTTGCCTTAAAAGCACATGGCCACATGCCAGCTCAACCCAATTCAAACAAGAAACATTTAGAGTTAAAAAGTACAGTGTGATGTCATTGGCTAATTGTGGTATAAGATGATTTTTAACTATTGCTGCAGAAGCAAGCTCCTGTTTCATTGTTCTTTTCATTAGAAGTGTGAGTTCCCCTTAAGAAAGAAGATCATGGCTAAATGCTTCTAGTATGAAAATTTAGAGCTTTCAGCTTGAAATGGATGGACATAAAAATCTTATAATAATCATAGGGAAAGGAAAATCCAAGATAAATTAGTTTGTTTGTGAATTTTGTATGTATCATTTCTGTAAAATATAGATTTGCTGAAGTTGCATCATCAAAACCTTAGCATACAGCACTCTTTCACTTTCAGCTCTTGTAAGTATTTTGCCCCTGCCCCTTCGTAAAAACTATCATCACTATAATCCAACAAAAGCACTAAATTTACCATAAACAAAGAATAAGAAAACAGAACACATGTGTCCAAACTGAAACTGATCCAAATTCATATTATGAAATAGAAAGCAGAAAAATCAAACACCACCAAACAGAACAACTTAAAAAAATATAAAATAAAAACTCACCAAAAAGTTATGATAGAGGAAAGCTCTAGGCTCCCATGAAAGAACCTCCGTCCACTGATCTCCTCTTTTCCCCAATCCTTCTCCGTAACTTATGCTGCTACCACCACCACAGAGAGAGAGAGAGAGAGAGAGAGAGAGAGAGAGAGACATTAGAACAAATTATAGCAGCATGATAAAAACAAAAAACAAAACAAAATAAAAAATTACATGTCCAATGTCAAGCGCTTCATTTTGATGCGATTGCCAGTGGGTAAAGAGTCCTCATCGGAGCCAATAGGGAGGGACAGGATTCCAAGTCCGAGAAGCATCAATAGCACTACCGTGAGCATTAACAGCATCGTGAGCACCAAAACCATCGTAGAGGATCTCTTCCCTTGATGCCGATTGCTCCTCCACTTTGCCATTATCACTCAAAAGAAATTGAAAGAAAAATTAGGCAACAGAAAAGATAGAGATTTCTGGTGAATTTGATAGTGTTGCAGAAGAGATTGAAGAATTTGGCTGGTGGACTGAAGTTTTAGGATGGTGAATCTGTGCATGTGAATCAACTGGGGGGAGAAGTTGAAATGGAAAGATGAATGGACTATTTACGCTTATTTTTATGTGTTGCGTCGGAGGTGAGTTGGGGTACCATCGTCACTTAAGTAACGCCTCCTTTCACCTTGTTTAGCTCTGGCTTAGCTTAGTTTTGTCTGCCACGCCTTTTGTGCTGTGGGCAGCACCAAGTTTTCTGGTAATACTCTAAAATTGAAGTTTCCATGGGATAGAGTTAAACTTCTCAGTTTTCATTGGTTTTATAAAAAATGTTAAAATTTTATTTTCAAATAATTTTTTGAAGTATTTGAATAAAAAACTGTGATTATATATGTAAGAAATCAACACACTGATACCACACATACAAGATTTGTTTTAAGAAATAACCCTAAAAAATCAACTAGAGTTGGTAACAAATTTATCGTGGGCAACGACAGCAAAGACAAGCATTCAATCAAATCCATCATAAGCTAGCAAAATTAGAAAAAAGGAAAAAAGAAAAATAAAGAAAGAGGAAGAAGAAAATAAATGCAACCACAAATACAAGAAATGATTTTAATAATGACCATCAAATTTTCCCTAAAAACTACATGAAAAAAAGCATACAATCTGTCTCCAATACTTAGTTTTCATTATTGATTCTGGCTGTATCAAATATTTTGGTACAATAACATTCTTTTTTAAATTTTTGTAGCACATTGTTATGGAATAACATATACAACTAAAGCAAATAAATGCAGCCAAACCCTAAATTCAACATTAATGATTGCAAGAAGCAAGCATTGATTTGATTCATGTTCAAGTCCTGACCAAGTCACCGAGTCTTAAACAGCAATTTTATTCTTCCGAAAACCAATAGCCTAAATTATTTTTGTGTGCGACATACAACATGAAAATGCACATTATCCATGAGAAACTGCTGCCACTAATCAACGGAAAAAACAGAGCAGAACGAGCATAAAGGGCATTTAAATCCAGCAACAAAAGCCACAAATCACAACCGCTAATTCCAGGCGCAAAATTATATGAGCAGAATTTTCAAATGGTTAGGCTGACCTTTAGAATCACCGGGAGCTCTCCGTGAAATCCTGAGAGCTTGTCTGTAGAGCTTCAGAAACCTAGCTCGGAGAAGGAAATCCCGCAAATCCAAGACCAGAACCATCACTAGTTTCTTCTCTCTGCAGTTCTTTACTTTTTTTTCCCCTTTTTCACCTTTTTCTTTCTTTCTTTCTTTTTTTCTCAAATTTTTTACTCAGTAAAGGATAACGAATTTTTTCTCTCTGCAGTTCTTTACTTTCTCAATTTTTTTTTTCCCTCAAAAAAGGATAACGAATTTCTGAGCCCAGTGGGCTACGCTGCCCATCTAAAAAAATCAGGTCCAGGGCCTCTAACGATTAGTCGGTTTGGACTCCAAAAATTAGGTTCGGATTAATTTACATTAGGATCTAATTTTCTGACATTAATTCGTAGACACAAGATAGTTCTCTTCTATAAAATCGGGAAGGCCGCCTAATCCTGCGCAAGAAACAAAAAAGGAAAAAAGAAATAAAGAGCGAAAGCAATATGAGTGAAATAGGTAAAGACTAGACAAAAATAAGCATATATGTCGATCTATAATCTAATTTATGTAGAATTTAACTGTCTAGTCTATTAATAAAAATGTCAAGTTAAAGGTTAAAGATAATATTTTTAATTAAATAAGTTGGTTTAAATTTTTCTAAAAGCTCATAAAACTTGAGAGATTAATTCGTTCAACATTCTTTATAAAATATAAAATAATTATATTTGTATTATATATCAATTAGTTAACATAACATAGCTTTTATTATTATTTGTATATTTATTTATCTTAAATAGGCTTTCATGTTACATTAAAACTTTAAAAATTATTGCGCCATGCATGATCTCAAAAATTTTTTATCATAGATAATAATTGAGGTTTAGATTTATTATTTACATAGTAAAAAAAATTCTACCTGTGTTGTTTGAGTTTAACAGCGAATTCTAAATCGACCGCTTAAAATGAGCAACATCGTATTATCCGACCACAAGTAGAGGCCCATGACTTTGGCCTAACAACAGGCGAAATATTTTAACTCAAAATCTGAATCAATCATTTAATTTCCATGGCATCATCCGATCCGATACCACGTGTACACATCCCTGCTGCCACTTTTCTATAAATACCCTCCGTTATTACGGATAAATTTTATATTATTTCAAATTTATTCAAGAATATTCCCATAATCCTACTAATTTAAACATTTCTAAGATAATATTTGGTTATAAACTATATGTTTTGTATTATGTATTTTGGGAGAATGAGTTTTAGGAATTGAGTTGGGGAATGTGATTAATATTTATTTATGTTTTGGCAAGGTTTTGAAAATTGGATCGGATCGATGATCTGAAGCTAGTTTGGTTTGATTGAAGCATAAAAATCGGTGATGGTTAAAACTAGTAAAAAATCAGTACCGGTTCAACTGGTTCACTTTTTTAAAAAAGAAAAAGAAAAAGAAAAAATGAAAAAGAAAAGAGAAATTATGAGTTGAAGATAATAATTAAAGATTTTGGATATATAATTATTTGAAACATAAATTTATTTTCTTGAAATTTAATGGAGTAATAGTTATATGTAAATGTTTATGTTTGATTTGTTATTTTATTTTATTTAATCTCTCTTAGATTATGTTGAATATTTAGCGTATAAGAATTTATTTTTACTTGGAATTGAAGTATGAAATGCATGATTACTTAAATTAATATGAAATAATATTTTTATTTAGTTATAGTTGATTAATTGTAAAATATTATTATTTTCTAAAATACGTACTTAAAAATAAGTAAGTTGAATTTTTTTCAAATAATATTCTTTCTATATCAATTGAAAATTTTATTTTTTGTTAATATTAAAATATTATATAAATTTATAAAATTAAATATAATTATAGTATCATTATGACGTCACACCAATCCAACCAATGGTTCAACTAGTTGAACCAGAGACCAATAATGTCGTTAATTCTTTGTCTAGTCCAATTTTGAAAATATTGTGTTTTGGTGAATAGTTAGAAAATTATTTTGAAAATTTTTGATATATTTGTTTGTATTTTGAAGGAAGACAATTTTTACTATAACAGTCAAATCAATATTTTTTTTTTGTTGGGTTTTGGGGGTGAAAATAGAATTAAGTAATATTTTTCATTACTAAAATAATAATAAAATATATAAGATATATATAAAATATATGTATATATCTATTGGAGAATGGGGAAATTTCGAAAATGATGAAAGATAAAAGAGAGTGTTTTAGAAAATTTAATTTGGCATTTTAAAAGAAATTTTTTTGTATGTTTGACTACATTTTGACAAAACAAGCCTAAACTTTTCTAAGGAACCCAATGATCCTTTTCAATTTCTTTAATTTCAAATTAAGTTTCATCATCCAACACTTGAGGGTAAATCATTGAACTTGTGAAGACAATCCGCACGCCAAGTTGGATCAAAATGAGAAGGAAATTAATGGTGCAAGCACAACATGGAGCTGGTACGCGCATGGCCCCCGCCGCAACCGCCTCATTGATCAATTCTTAATTTCTTATCATCACTCAGTAGATATGTGCAATTATCTGTCGTTGTTTGGAAATGGTCCCAATTTCTTTTGGCTTCTCTTTCATGCACACATCTCAATTCTCAAGCCAGTCGGCAAATTCAATACTAACATGTTATTTTTGCAGCTTCGCCGACTTCCAGTGTGAGGAAAACTGCTTGGGGGTAATGTTCGGTTATGTTTTATGTTTAATTATAATATGTGTTTTGGAATGAATGAATTTTGAAAGTGAGGTTGAGAAATATGATGGATGTTTGTTTATATTTTAAGGAATAATGAAAATTTTATTTTGAAAAGTGTTGTATGTTGGTATATTTGTTTATATTTTGGAAAAGATATTTTTCACTGTAATAGTCAAATCAATATTTTCTTATTGAGATTTTGAGATAAAAGTAAAATTGATTAATTTTTTATTATTAGAATAATAATAATAATATATATATATGATATATGTGTGTGTATTGAAAAATGGAGAAGTTTTGAGATAACGAAAGACAGAAAATGGTATTTAAAAAAAAAAACTTATAATATGTTGTAGGAAAAATGAGAAAATGTTTGATTATGTCTTTAAAAAAAAAATTTTTTTTTCTGCTCCGGACGTCAGAAATTCTCCGAGTAATTGTGTGCAGTGCAGTATGTCTTGACCTCTAGTTTGGCGGTGTCATATGTTGAGAAATCTTCAGACACTTGCAAGGCGCCTAGCTCAAAATCAATGGCCGGCTAGGTATTGTGTGCTGCAAAACAGTCAAACACACGCACTTTTTGATTCCGGTGATTGAGAAATTTTGTGACGACAATGAGTACTCACATATTCTTACAAGGCTTACGTCTTGGTTAATGAGTTAGGATCATGATTTTGTTGAATAAATATATATATGTATATATATATTATTTAATTAATTAAGTAATATCGTCTTTACACTTAAATATATAAGGTTTAAAATACAAATTTTAAACATGGTGTGCACGTATCATGATTTTGGGGGAGGGGGATGTATTAACATATTGAGTGACGTTATTTTTTTATTTGCATGTGTGAGGACCACAACATAGATTTTAAGTGCATATGAGTATATAAAATAAAAATTGTATGAACCCTAGGTTCATGTGCCCGTGTGTAAAATCAAAAAATATATTTTAATTAATTAAACTATGTTAGTTATATTAATGTATTGACTTGGGGCACAATTTTTTAATGACTTGACCAAGTTCAAAAGGTGTCAAAATTTATTGTATTGTTAAAATTCAAATCTTCGAAACCCTATATTTTGAGCTTTGATAGGACAAAAAGAGAATAATTGGATTTATTTAAAATATTTTTAAAAAAATACTTTGAAAAAATATATTTTAAGTAGTAAATTTGAAAATTACCCAAAGAACAAGATTATTTTAAGAGAAGTAAATTTTACTATAAATAACTTATATGTGAACTTTTATCATATATTAATATGTACTCACATCATTAATAGAAAAGTTTGCCTTTATATTGAAGTAATTGTTTGAAAATATGAAGATATATTTTTTGTCCATGTAACAATTTGAAATGATTAAATTTTTTTAATAATATTCTTTAGAAATAAAAGATATATATTAACAAAATATTTAGTTATTTTTTAAATGTTTACAGCTTATAATAAGACACAACATACTTCTGTTTTGATTTTTCAGTCTATCATGAGAATCAACTCTCATGAAATCAATAAATAGAATAACTATTGAACTTAATCACTTCCTATTGTTACTCTTTAGTATTCTGTCGAGGTTTATCTTGCAAAGACATTCAAATTGGATCAGTGATTAATTTCTATATTTCATCATAAACTTAATTAGTTACTTTCGATTACGTAAATCAAAAGTTCAAACAGCACTCAAGGGTAGATCAAGTTTCCATTTTTTATAGAAATTTCTATACTAAAATCAACAGTATCTCCAATTATAGCTCTTTTCAGATGTAAAATATATCTCTTCTCACGATCCCCAGTCAAACTTAATATGCAAAAGACAATAAAATCATGCATGATACTTGCAGCCAAATATATCATGGCCAGGAGCAGCATCCATAAAAATATGACTTACTGTTGTCTATACCTTTTTTTATTCCCATATAAAAATAAAGAAAGAAAGAAAGAAAACAACGCATATCATGTCTGTACCAACCGTTGTCTAAATCTGAACTTTCACTTAGACAAATATGTGAAGACATTTTAATAAATACAAAATTACCAAAATCAACTAAATATATAATTGCTCTAATTAATTGCTGGCATTAATAGTTGCTATCTACAAATTTCGATCAAAGACTTGACGAAGGCCGCAAATGATCAAGAGAAATAAAAAAAGAAGAAAGAAATTCGAACACCGCAAATGTCAATCATTACAAAGTTACATATAAAAAGAAAAAGTTAGATAAAGTATTTGAAGTAGCTGCATAAATTCGCAATTAGTCTTATACTTATGATAATATGGTCATTTCTTTCTTATTCCCTATTAATAAATTAATTTTAAATTTTTTCTATATATTTTTCTCATTAAAATTGAATTTTAAAAATTAAGCCTGACACCACTTGATACATCATGCAATAGTGGCAATTATAAAATCATGATTAATAAAAATAAAACCCATGAAACTCAAATAGAGGTATATAACTAAGGATTAATCTAAAATCATAAATCCTTCCACAAAAATCACGTTTTTTTCCCATCTCTTATAAATTCATGTTCATATTTTGCTGAATACAAAAAATTGGAGGATTTTCCCCCCCTTTTTTAAAAGCTTGAGCCAAATATCTTGTTGGTATTATCGAAATAAAAAACTCACCTTAGATTATGTCTATTACATTGAGTAACATCAAAGATCAATATCACTACTATTTGCGTGTACTTTTAATTTTCTTCTAAATTAAATTGCATTATTAATAACTCAAAAACTTGCTTTCCTGTGTGTATTTGTATAAAATCAAACGGTTGATTAGTACGCCGCCACAGCATGTCTTCCAAAGTCTAAGTTGTAATTTTCAAAGTAATTACACATTGCAGTCAATAATACATATGCTAAATATTCATCATCACAATCGAATGATTTATAATTCAGTAATATTTATCTTTCTTATTATATAAGAGGTAATGAATTCAAATCCGAATAAATTCCTTATGTACAAAATAATTGATGTACATAGTAATTACACATTGCAGTCAATAATACATATGCTAAATGTTCATGATTACCACAATCGAGTGACTTATGGTCCATTGACATTGTCTTTCATATTATGTGAGAGATTAAGAATTCAAACCCGAATAAACTCCTAATATATATAATAATGTATAGTTTGTAACTTAATTGATTTAATTTTAATTATAACATAATATAGTCCTGTTAAAAAAATAATTTCATCATTATAAAATCTCAAAAAAATATATATATATTCATCACAACAAAAGCTATAATTATTATCCAATCCACGTACTGATAATCATTAAAATCGCATAATTTCACGTCAGTTGACCTCATTTTCTATTACCACCACATAAGATAACCATCAACCGACAAAACAAAACTTTCTTTATTATTTCATTTTTTGTGTTAGTACATAGGTTATTCCACGGTTTTCCCAAAACAAGATATGAAAATCAATTATTGGACCCGTTGATTTAGCCCGGAGATTTGGACCTTTGAATAAAAATTTAATTGGTACCAACAACCAAGCAATCCAAGCTGTATTATTTAATGCAATTAGGTATTATTTGTTGTGCTAAGTCATACGTTCTCATTTGACCGATAACCCAATCACATTTCTCTTTTTTCAAATATTTCTTGAAAAGGTCAATTTTGCAACCCTACTTTGATACTTTCCTGTGTTCTATCTTCGTCGAACTTTACTACTTACAAAAATGCACGCACACACACCCGTGTGTATGTGTGTGTGTTTTGTGCTTGTATATAAGGGCTCACAAACAAAAAGATCATTTTTAAAACTAGATAATTTAGAAAGCTAAATAGTCGGCAAGATTTTCTCAATGGAGAAGCCAGCAGCTAAGTCAAAGAACAAGATTTTGAGGTTTTTGCCAAAGGCAGCTCACGCGGCAGTTTCATTCCAAAACCCTCCTTTCAGCCCGGGCCGAGAGAAGCGGGTCGATGTAAATTGGCAAAAGCTGAAAACCCATCTCGGTAAGGGTTTTTCGGGCCCGATTGTGTCCATGATTCCTGCCGAAGCCCGAGGGAAGTCGAAGAATTTCGAAAGCCAAGAGCCCACTTCGCCAAAAGTCTCATGCATGGGCCAAATCAAGCAGAAGCATAAGCAGAATTGCGGAAAGAAGCACGCTTCGTTGCCAAGAGAATTCAAGCCCGTTTCTCATTCTCAGCCCGAGAAAGTTGGCATACCCAGGCCCGCAGGCCCGGTGCCGGGGCTGAAAAAGAAACCATCCGGAATTAAGAAGATTTTCGGCGGTGGAAGAAAATCTGACGCTTCTATTGATCATGGCAAGCCGCCGCTTCCTGACAGGGCGCCGAGCATTAGCCAGATGCGGAGATTCGCCAGCAGCCGTGACACTTTGGCGAATTTTGATTGGACAACTGCACAAATTGCACCAGAGGAGGATCGCGATTTCTACTCCGATGACGATAGGGGCTACAGTGATGGGGAAGATGACGTCATCATCCCTTTCTCGGCGCCGATATTGGTGGCTGGAGCTGGAGCCGGGGGCGGCTTGAATTTGGAGCCGAGAAAGGAGATCAATTTGTGGAAGAGGAGGACCATGGCTCAGCCTAAGCCCCTCCAACTCAACGTGGTTAGAGCACAATAAAAATAATGAACAAAATTTCTTCCTTTTTTCCCCCTTTTTAATTCTCTCACAAATTATAATATCTATTTATTCTTTATTTATTTGCTTGAGGTTTCATTTCATGACCAAGAACTTGTACAAAGGTGTTAATAGAAAGGATGTGCGGATTTTAATCTAATTGTTGGCAAACAAAAAATTAATTTGGCACAAGAAAAAAAGAGATTTTATACTTATGCCCTATTCATATGAATAAATATCAGCGAAAATATTCTATTAAGGATGATAGTAGATCATCACTATTTATTTTATTTTATTTTATTTATCTATTTATATAAATTTTAAAAAATTATGAATTATTAAATTATATATAATAATATCAGCATTCTACCAATAATAATATTTACTATAGTGCTCACATTCAAACTCATAATTTTATTTGTGTAGCACTAAACACGTGAATTGAAATTTCTTCATTTCATTGACATTGAATTAATTTGCATAATAATCATAGTATAGGTCCAATTTCATTATAATATTTATTTGTATCCTTTCCGAATCATTGTCCAGGCCAGCCGCTGATTTGAAATTTTGACAGTATTAGGAGAAACTTATTTATATTTTTGTTTTTGTTTTCTTATTGTGAAACAAAAATTTACTCTACTATTTTTATGTCATAAAAAGAACTGCACTAATTAAATTTAAAATTTGGCCAACGATTAAAAATATATACAAAAGGAAACAAATTACTTTCAACAAGTTATTTCAGATAAGTGAATTGAACAATATTGACCTTTTAATATTTTTTATGATATCTAATGATGGCTAATTTCAAGAAAACACAATTTAGAATTAATTTGTTATTATCATAAAAATATTAGTGTTTTTTTTTATATAATTTATAAACATGGTACACATCATGAGCTCATTCATACTCACATTTCTGGCCTTCTACATTGTGTGGGAGATTTATGCCATTGAGTTATAGGCCACTCAATATCATAAATAACCAACAAATGTTAGTGTTAATTAATAGACAAATCAAATGAAAAAAGAAAGAAATAAATAATATATAGTGCAATTGGTGCGACTATATATGTAATAAAAGCAAACGAATTGTTTTCAAATTATTAATGAATTGAAATGTTCAAAATTGCTCCCTTTCATGCCTATCTCGTTAAATGTTTTGCAGAATAAGGTTTCATTGGTTTTCGAATTTCAATATTATTTTATAGCTTGGGATTTAGAAAGTAGAGTTCATTGTATTGATACTTAATTAAGTTTTCAACAATATTTAAATATTACTTAAATATTTCTCATTATTCTAAGCGCTCTTAATTATATCTTTATTGAAAAAATTTATGACGTAAATGAAAAGGTTTTATACTGTAACATACTTTGACAAATGTACACATTTTATACTCAAAATAATTCAAGATAAAAAAGACAAATTAAAAATTAAGAGGTAATTTACTATCTTTGAGTTTTAATGTAATTGTAAATAACCGATCCCCAATTTGAGAATTGCATCCAACATTTAACAAATAGATTCAATCATTAGTTTAATTGACAGGATTTGTTGACATCGACACAGTAAATGGATGAAGATTCAGTTTCTCCATTAAATTAATTTGACTCGAAATATTGACTGCTTACTCGAGCCAAAATATCAGTCACTGGACTCGTTCAAGTATATATGGCATTTGAGCTACTTATAATCAATATAAATTTCGTTAAGTGAACAATGCTGTGGTTGAAAATATAATCTATGAAATTTGTCATTTCTTTAATTAATTTAATTATTAAAAATCTAATATATACATATTAATCCAATTACTAAATATATCCATACACTACAAAAAAATATAATATTAGTGATAAAGTAAATGTTGTCACTAATAATATGCATTGAGTGGCAATAACTTTTATCTTGTCATTAATGATAATTTTTAAGCAACAAAAAATTTTATCTTATCACAAAATGACTCAATATTAACAAAAGTTGATATTTTAAGTTGTCATCATTAACAATTAGTAATACTTCTATGGTAATAACTTAATGACAATAAAAATTGTCGCTATAATTTATGACAAAAATTTCATTGTCATCATAACTGTGTCACTAATTATCTATTGTTACAATCTTAACACTATTCTTATCACTCTTTAGTTTGTAAAAATCATCACAATGACAAACCTGAATTTTTTATCATCTAATATATATAATTAGTGATAATTTTGTTAACGTTATTTACTCTTTTATTATTAATTTATTTTTTGTTGTAGTGATAACTACATTTTGTATACCCACTACTGCAAAATCACAGCTCGAATTTCTAAGCATTCATCCCTCAAGCAAACAGAAAATGTGTGGACATACTGTTAGTGTTTTAAAAATCGAACTGGATCGGTTAGTTCAATTGATTCCATCGATGATCAGTGGCTGATTCAATTCGAATCAAGTATAAAAATCAACCACAAACTAATTGGATGTGAATTAGTAAGAACATATCAAGCGATTGGTTCTTGACCTGTTCATTATTATTTAATTTTTTTAATATATTTTAATGTCTTTTTAAAAAATTTCAAAAAATATTAATAATTTAATATATTAAAAAACTTATTTTATTGTGTTAAATATTAAATTTGAAACTTGAAGGGGTGGCCATTTGTATAAATGTTAAATAGTTAGGGTATACTATTTGAATTAGACCATATATTTGTAATTGATTAATTGAGAAATTGTATTTTTCTTAAAAGCCATTTGAAAAAAAAATGACTAAAATATGAAGGAAAATTTCTTTATTTATTTTAATATTAATGGAATTTTTCTATTTTTT
>JACGDI010003200.1:179762-210539 GCA_014898725.1 Jacaranda copaia
GCTATCTCGAGGAGACCTATCTTCTGGAGAAGGTGGTTGCGAGGTGGTACTGGTGGCAGTGATGGGCACCATGGTGTGCCTATTCAGCATGGCGGACAGTTAAGCTGAAATTTTGGTAAAGATTTGCTCGCTTATCAGTTGCATTAGCTGGGGCATGGTTAACGTCACTACTTGCTCCTGAGGGGCGCTAGGGCTTAGAGCGTGTACACCTTGCTGGGGTGGAACGGGAGATGGAGACGTGGACTTGCTATTCTCCTCCCTTCCTAATGTGGCTCTACATGTGTTATATTATTTTCTTGTTGCAATCTCAAACTTTTCCACAGATAGTGTAAAAAATGATGAGGTTGAAAATCGTTTATAGTGAAAGAGGTACTATTTAGGGTAAATCCCACCAGAGAGGTCGAATAATCTGATTGTTGTTCTTTTTGAGATCTGAGATCTGTAACAGCAATACACGTTAAATTAGTCGAGGTGCCCTCGGCTAAGGCACTCCAATTCTCAAGTTAGTTCTGGTCAAAATGTGATAATCGAGCAAAATATATAGTGTATTTGGCATTACCTAGAGCGTGGTTGGCTATGAGGTTTTTATATCTTTCTCCCAGTGTGTGATTTATCAAAGATGCCCTTATCAGATGCATTGGGCTTCAGTCCTTACTAGGGGATTGATAGTTATTTTAGATCTCAGTACTGTTCTAGGTGACTTTATCTCCTATTTTTCATAATGAACAATACCTTTGATAAGCGCCTCTCTGCCAAAGGTGATGGCAGGGTTGGTGGCAGTAATTGTACCAGTTATCACGCACCATTAATACGGAGGCATGCTACCTGTCAGAGTAATAAATGTGGCGTGGATTTGAGTCAACTCCGGGGTGAGTTATGGTCGATATATAAATCGAATAGATTTAGTTGGTTGATTACGGAGAAAGCAAAATATGCTAGAATGGATGAAGCTTATTGTCGAGTACAGTCAGTTATAATATACTCGACCAGACAATTATTACCGAGTGGCTTAGTCCAGAACTGGTATTGGGCCTGTTGGGCATTTCAAAATTGATATTGGACCTGTTGGGCTAAATAGGCCTCTTGAACTATCCCATATCGAGGTCCTTTGTAGAAAGGCAACTACTACAAGCTCTCCATGCTAAGTGACTGACTTTTGGAGGAATTTTGAGACTTAAAATTTTCCTCCAAATCAAAGATGTAGACTAAACCGGATTGCTCCAAATTTTCCTGCAAACTTGTTTAGAATTAGTTTACATTAGGATCTAATTTTGTGACTTCAATTTCTTAGACACAAGATAGTTCTCTTTTATCAGATCAGGACACTTCGCCTAATCATGCACATGAAAAAGAATAAAAAGACAAAAATAAAAAAATAAAAAAAAAATAAAAACAAGAGTTATATTGGTGAAATAGGTAAAAACTCGGATGAAAATATGTTAGGCTGCTTACCTATGGCTTGGGTTACATATGACCTAGTCTGGTCTATCTTGTTTAATGAAAATAGTTAGATTAAAATTTTAAAAACAAACTCTTTTCAAAGTTCACGATAAATTAATTCGTTTATCTTTCTTTATATAATATAAAATAATTATATTCACATTATATATTAATATAATGTAATTTTTATTATTTTTTAAAAATATTCTTTTAATTTTTTATTTATCTTAAGTAGGGTTTTACTTTAGATTAAATCTTTAGAATTTATTAAAAAGGACTAGCTTATAAAGGAAAGTTTAACCCGACTTGGCCTATTTCAGCACCCAGTAAAAATAATTTCATTCCTACAATTTAAGTTTAACATCAACATACTTACGATTTGCACATTTTTTAATTTGAATCGGAATCAACCTAACAACAACCAAATATTTTAACTCAAAATCTAAAATGACCGCTAAATTTGCATGACACCATTTTTATAATGATTAATGACATTTTAACTCGAACATCATTTGCCTTGTAACTAATTAAACTTTAACCTAAAAAAAAAAGAGTAATAATAACATTCACTATTTAATAATTTAACTTATTTCGTGGAGTTTAAAGCATAGTTTGGTGGCATTTTAATATGATTTAGTTAAGCTTATTTTAATTAATCGACTGGTTTTTGTGGTAATTATGCTTTTATGGTTTATTCAAAGAAATATATTCCCCTTTAATATGAATAAGGTAAATATTTATGAATTCAGATTGTAAGGATTCAACTTTAAACTTTTAAGCATAAGAAAACAATAACAAAGGAATAATTGCCAGCTTCTTCTAATTATGGGTGGATCATTACGTATACATAGTGGGCCAGAAAAGGGATACACAAAATTGGGCTTGGTTGGCTTGGAGATGGCAGTGCAAGGAAAGCGACGGAGAGTAACTCCCCTGTCCCGTTGTGGAGAAATTTTTCTTCCCGTCCCATTGGCTAATTCTTTGCAAGGACCTGCGAAATCCCTAAAATAATAAATATTACTAATTTATTTCATATTTATAACTAAATATTAGGAATATGAATTAAAATTTAAGAAAAAAATAAATTTAAATTATATATTTTTTATTTTTTATACTTTATTATTCATTGATTCTTATAATTTAGATGAAATTACTAAAATAATAAAAAAATTACACATAAATAAATATAATTAGGGTATTATATTTATTTGAGAGGGACGGGGATCCCATATGGTGGGAGTCTAATCCTCATCCTCATTTCGGAATTAGACTTGAGGATATTTTCATCCACATTTCTAATCCCCACAGGGAAAAATTCCCTGAATTTGAGAGCCTGAATTCGGGAATCCCACAAAAACTATAAAATTGGGGATTATTTTGTCACCCCCAAACTTGACTGGCTTAGAAATTAAAAAAACAACAACTATTATTTAATATAATTTCAAATACTAAGTAATAATATAAAACAATATTCATTAGAACAAAAGAAACACGTGGCTCTAACATCAAGTTTTCATTAGTTAAATTTTTTTGTTGATAGCATATGCAAGTGGAACAATATACAATTATACACTCCGACAAAACAAATAAATAGGGCTTGGTTAATGAAAGAGGATGAATCAAAGCACTTATATTCAATTAAATAGGTTTTTCCTAGCGATGATTGGGTTTAGTCCATTTTATTTTATATATATTTTAATGATTTTTATTGAATATTATTATGACCCAAACGTGCTGAGTTATGGATAACTGAAGAAAGGATATATTGTGTTAAATATCTTTTAATATGTAACCAACTAAAATTTATTATGTAATATGATTCAGTACTAATGCAATCAACATTTCTACATAACATGCAAATACAACTGCAAGTAAGTAATTCTAAATTGACTCCACTTATTGCATAAGCATTCTCTTATCCTAAGTTTTAGGAGATTTGTATGTTTTCCATTTCTTGTGCGCCAACGCATTGTAATTAAAGTAAGTTAGTGGGTGTAATCAAGTCTTTGGATATATAATCTATGAAGCGGTGCGGCCAATATGTGTAACTCTTATTAAGTGCTTAGAAAAATATTATATTTAACGACAAAATGTCAGCTGCATAATGTAGCTATAATTAGTTGACAATAATACCAATCGCATCCTCCATTTTAAGCAAAAGCCTATTTCGAATTATTAATTGTTCCAAATACATACTTGTAAACATATTTTTTTAATCATTTTTATGGCTCGATTAGACTTTCTAATTGGGTTCAATATCAAATTCTCTACAAAGTCACTCAATTTTGACATTATTGAAATGCTTGTAGAAATTTGAGCACATATTGATATTTTGTGAGAAGACGTGAATCGAATATACATTCAACAAATTCCAAAAGACTCTAATAATAAGTACAACATATTTTGCCCACATCCACAAAAAATTATTTCCAAGATATGAAGATTTTTTCATCAACAATTGCAAAGGTTATTTTTTAATGAATTTCCTTTTCTTAACCAAATTAGGAACACACATTGGCTGCGAATAATACAAATATATATGATTAATTGTGCAAATCACTAATCAAGTAATTCGTCTTTTCTCCCAACTAACTCAAGTTCAAGGAATTAAAGATGACACTCAAAATTAAACCCCACATCTTCATACATTAAATTCTTACATCATAAACCACCAAAAATATTAAATTTTTTTAAAGTAATTTCTAATTTTTATTTCTTGAATTTAATTAAGTGACCCGAACTCCTTGGTATCTAAGAATCTCCCCAATAACCTCCCCTTTACCCGACCCGACATACCGTCCACAAATCTCCCCGTCTCTAATGAATAAGAACGTCGGCACTTCCACCACATCCATGTCTCGCAAAAACTGCATACAGCTATCATTTTCGTCACCATTCATCCGAGCAAAAACGGCGGTATCCGCCATCGACCGCGACAGTTTGATCACCAACGGGTAAATCTTTACGCACGGTCCGCAGTGCTTCAGCCCGACGTCCAAAACGATCAATTTGTGATCTGCTTTATGCTCTTCGATCAATTTCTCAACGTCTTCTCTGCAGTGAAGCTGCACGACGGCGGAGTGGTTATCGCCGTAGTACAAAACGTCGCCCATGAGCTGATCGGGGCCGATGGCTTCCTCCTCATGGATTTTCTCCATGCTCTTGTAGAAGCTGAAGTGCGGCACTTGTTCTATTTTCTCGCGGGCGCAGAGTTTGCGAGTTTCCTCCGATTCGTCGCACATGACGAGTAAAAAGTCGACATCGCTGCAGTTGCGGCTGAGATTTACCATGAACGGGTAGATTTTGCTGCTGTTTTCGCTGTCGCTGGCAGCGTACTCAACCACCACGAGGCGATCTTTGGCTGCGCGGAGAGCTTCGTCGAATTCTTTGATGCTGTGGATTTTTTGTACTCTTTCGTCTCTGTTTACTTTTTCAACTCCCGGAGCGGCTGTGGCTTTCGGCACCAAAATCTGGCGGTTTTTTCCTAAATTTTGGAATTTTTGTTTGGGTTTGGATAATATTTGGAGGTGATTGGAGGAAAATCTAGGGTGAAGTTGGCTGATTTTCGTGATGGGGGAGAGACATGGGGGTTGTTTGGCTAAGAAGTTTGTGATTGTGGCCATGAGATTCTGGAGGAGACGGGACAAGATGAAGGAATATTGCAATCCCAGTTGAAGAGAGAAAGCAGAGAGAATGATGGAATTATTATCAAGTTTAGAAAAGATCTGGTTAGATAATTTTATCCAGTGGTTGTGGAGTGGTCAGCTTATACTATCCACAAATTTATGATATTCTCTCTGCATAGTCTAGAATCTGGATTTTACGTTCACTCTCTCTCTCTCTCTCTCTCTCTCTCTGCTTATTGTGCCAATGGATTTACAAATTTCTACTGATTATTATTTTCTTTCTATGGAAAAAAAAAAAGTTTAAATAACTAACACCCATGTTATAATCTTACTTCGTGACCAATACTATTAATAAATGCTCGGCTAAAATTCATTTTGATACCTAAAATTTCAATTTAATCGTAAAATTAAAGTGTATTTTAGTAATTATTCATTTAATAATTAAACTAATAAAAAGTCAAAACAAAATGTGAAGCCATTTATTTTTATGGGATAATCTAAACCAAAAATCAAAGACAATATTAAGATTTATTTTCAGTTTTTCTTTTCTTTCTAATTTAGTTAAATTTATTTTATTATGCTTATTTTTATTGTTAGCATAGGTTTTCAATCTTGAAGGTAAGGTCTCTTCACTTTAAGATAAATAAATTGTATGTTTGTTTAATTATAAGAAGATAAATGAGTTAAGTTATTAAATATATTTATACTAGCATTATTCCCGTGCTATGCAAGAATTTTTTGAAATTATTATATATTAATTTAATTATTGAATAAATACAATTAAAAATAAAATATCACAGAAAATGGTCAAGTAATTAATAAAATTAAATTTAATAATTTAAAATTTAGTATTGAAGAGCTTCGAACATAAAAAGGCATCTCATATACACGTACCATGAAAAATAAATTTTAAGATTATTCAGTGAAAAGTTAAAAAAATTCAAAACTTCCAAAAATAAAAGCTTACAAATATTATTATATACTTTATTAAAAAGAAAAAAATATTATGCAATAAAAAATTAATAAATAGTTGCATTAAAAAACAAAATATAAGAGAAGGATATAAAAAATAAGATTAGCAGCTTAAAAGTTGTTGGAGAAAAACTTAAATTATAATACTGTAAGATTACTATAGAATTAAAAGACGATGCATATATATTAACTTAAAAAACTTAAAATATAAAAACTTAGATAATATATTGATTGCTAAGATTTTTAAAAAAATATTTAATTTTAATTTTTTTAAGAAATCAATTAAGCTAACATAAAACTACAATAGTAAAGATAAAAAAATTTAAAAAATCAAAATAAATATATCAAACAATTATAAAGTTAAAATTATTATTAATATATAAATTAATGAAAACCTTTTAATTTGAGTCATAGCTTAGTTATCGAATAATTAAGTGAACAAAAGGGTTTGAATTATTGATAGGATATGAAGATGAAATTAGAATGTAAAATAAAATATAGAAATGAAATTTAGTATATTCTCAATTCAGAACATGTTGACGGCAAAATCTTTCGTTAAAAATGCATCTTTTGTGAAAAAAATGCATATTCCATTCAAAATGCATCTTCTATGCAAAACTTTGCTTTCTTATTATATTTTGGGGATAATTTTATTTATAATGTGTTATTTAAAGATAGTTAAGAGGGTCTTTTGGTCATTTTTTATTTTTTGACTGGAAAGTGTTACCGAAAGGTGGCAAAAAGAATGAGATTGAAGCCAATTAAAAGTATATGGATGATTTTGCAATTGAATTAAAATTTCAGGGATAAAAATAAATTTTACCCATAAATGCTCCTATCCTATTTTGGTACGTTTTTATGTATTATTTTTAAGATGTCTTTATTTTTATTTTTAATCTCCATAATTGCACATATAACTACTACCATCCTACTATTGTTACTTTATATATACACAAATATTGTTCTGAAAGATTATACATATTTCTATTTCTCCACAACTCTTTCCATCTATTTTTAACTCAATACTACACGTATACTTTCTTTTATTTATACTATATTTTTATTATAATTTTTTTTGCGTAAATTTCATTTGAAATTTACAGATGTCTTGACAATTAGATTTTATTGTTATCCATTTCATAACTTTAAATATGTATTGTGTCTATTCATATAAATTAATTATATTATTAGATATACACGTATCGAGTGTGAAACGATTATTAATATCAAAAAATTTCGTCACGTTCAATTGAGTATATATTTAAATAAGTTGTAGATTATTAGATAAAAAAATAATATAAGGATAAGATAAATAAAAAATTGGTATCATATTTATATGTAAGATTTAATAATTTAAATATATTTAGTTGAGTGATGCCACGTCGAATTCACTTAATCATGAAATTGTAAGAGAAGAGAAGGGTTGAACGTCCAACTTAATTCGGTACCGTGCGAGCAAAATCTTGCCACTTCGCAGAAGAATTGTCCCTATCACAGTAGTCTGAGATTTTCATTAACAACGTTGTTATTATAAAAAATTTAAAACAATATTTTATATAAAAACTAATTCAGAAAAATAATATTCAATACCAAGTTGATCAATTATTAGTTTGAGTAAGCTACTAAGTTGTGATATTTTCTTAGAGTGTGATTGCCTCCAATTTTTTCTTTTTTCTTTTTTCTAAAGAATCTTGTAAGTCATATTCTTATAAGATACCTTTTAAACTTAAGATACGTTATATTTTTAGTTTAAAAATTAATTTATAATTATCTAAATAAAATAAGATATTGGGACTTATAGGATGTTAAAAATGATAATTTTATATTTAATGTGGGTAAAATTAAATGAGTTGATTAAATTATATAAGTTTTTGAAAAAATATATAAAATTCTAAAATCTTCTTGTTCAGAGTTGATAAGTTTTTCTCTTATGAATTTATTATTGTGCAATATCATATAAATTTTAGAGATTCTATAAAATATTTTAAGAATTAAATAAATTCGCCAAAAAAAAAATTTAGTGGAATCAAATCTCACCCAAGAAATTAAATAAATCCACCAAAAAAAAAATCTTAGTGGAATCAAATCCCACTCAAGAAAAGTTCAAAAAATAATCAATAGGGGGACACCCAATCATATAATGCATATCCTCTTTGCAAAAACTCTCACTTCATTTTCATAGTTGTCGTTGTAATGGGGTTGGGAAACTTTGGTTGAGAGCGGAAAAATACGAAACACGAACCGAAACAAAAAAAAATCTACGACTGACGCTTTAAAATATCTTCTTGTGACATTTGCAAATTGTAATATCGATCTTCGAATTGGAATATGCGATGGTTTTATTAATAATAAAAAAGAAAAAGGCGTAATTTGAAGTCTTTTGTTATAACCTGAAAAAAAATAAAATCTCTCATGGGCCTGGAACAATGCAATCCCGGGCACAAGTTGAAATACAAAAACTGGTCTGATTAATTGGGGCCTTTTGGGCCTGGAGATGACCCAATTTCCCCACTTTTTATATATAATTGATTAATGCCAAAATGAGGGAACGCAATTTTTTCTAACATTATACTATAAGGTATAGGGGTGTAAAAGAGTTGAGCTAAGCCTAAATTTAGCAACCTCAAACTCAACTCATTATTAATTTGTGAGCTTAAGCTCAAACTCGTATAGACTTTGATTAACTTGAATTTATTGTGTTCAAAACAAATTCTGTAATTATAAACTTTTCAAATAATTTTACTATTTTTCTTAAAAAAAATTATTATTGTTGTTTCTACTACTACAACTACTATTTGCTTATCTTTATGGGTCTTATTATGTAAGTATAAGTTGTAACTATATATAATAAAAAAGCTTGATTCGATTAGTAAGCTTTTTGATTTGAATACTGTTAAACTCAACTCGGCTCACTTGACTAATGAGTTCGAGCTAGCTACGCTTTAGGCTCAAAAAATTCAAACTGTATTTGAGCTTTTATCGAGTCGAGTACATATTTGCTAAATGGTTTCATCTCATTTACATCCCTAACAAAGCACGTATCTTGCAAGCAATTCAAATGATTACGTAAAAGAATTAAAAAAATCATATTAATTAATTAATATAAGGCAATTATATTTAACAAAATAATTTAAAATATATAAACTTTGAAATACTTTAAAAAATGAGGGTAACTCTGACGATTGAAGGATAAAATATTTTTTTCGAAGAAATATAAAAGATGCTCAATAATCTATATTGTTATATCTTTCTTTTGCCATGGATTTTTTTTTTCAATACTTATATAAAATCTTTTTATAATATTCGTATCATATACCTTTATCACGACAAAGGAATATTCAATTAATTTAATATAACAATGTATCTTAACATATTAAATCGACATGCTTCGGCCTTCTGCATTTTTCTATGTTATGGGCAAGGCGTCGGAAATCACAAGAACCAGCATGTGCTATTCTTTCTTGGTGCTAATCCTAATAGAGCAGCATTCTTTTCTTTTCTTTTCTTTTTCTGTGTTTTATTTTCTGAAGAATATATTCCTCTTCAGCTTTGGAGTTTGGATTTTATTAATAGCCCACGTTTTTCTAGTGCTATCAAGGGCCCGACTAAATATTGAAGGAAACCAATGGCCCAAGTAAACTCCAATGGTTTAACCATGAAGGATAAGTCGAAAATTGGCCCACATATATGTGTTCTATCTATTTAATAAGTACTACTGTACGAAATAAAAAAGATTGAGGGTGCAAATGAGTAGAGCTGGCTCGTGAACCTTATGGATTGAGCGCAAATTTTTATTTCAAGTTGATCTTGAATTGTTTACATCTAGGCTTGAACTCGCAAGCTGATATATAATTAAATATTATTTTTTATTTTATTTTAAACTCATTTGACAATTCAAACTTTTTTGAGTCGAATTCGAGTTTTTATTCAGTTGAGTTTGAACTTAAAAATTTAAGCTCGTCAAGCAAAAGTTCAAAAATTTTCCCTAGCTCAATTTGTTTACATCCCTAAAAAATATCCTCAATTTTAATATCACTTCTAGGAAATATGAGAGTAATATTTAAAATATTATATGTAATTGCCAAATTTATAAAATAATTTTTTAAATAAATTAATTACATATACTTAACGTCAATTCGTAAAGTAGAATATGTGATAAAATATTGAGCTTATATTAAAATGTCAAAATTATCAATTTTGCGAACAAAATAGATTTTTTTAATTAAAAAAAAAGACAGAAATAAGAGGGAAGAAACGGAGAGCATCAAGTACTTCTATTTCTGGTCGGAAAGTTTGTGTTTGCTTTCCACAAAGGTGAGGGCTGTAACTTAAAAACTCAGACAAAGAAGCCGGGAAAATGCGGTGACATATTTATTATTAATTCACAGCGACAGCATAACCTTTTGCTTTTCATCATTTAAGGGAATTTCAGAAATACTAAATGATTTCCTAAAACTCTTAAAAATTGTTTTTTTTTTTTTTTAATTCCAGTTTGATCCAATTTGAACTGGCTGATACTTTGAATCACTTCACTCGCTGAATCATGTAAACTTAGGAAGTCCAGACAAAATCATCTTGATCATAGTTTAAATATCACATGACAATCACTTGTAAATAATTGTTGGACATTTATAAACATGCAGTCACTCTATCACCATTTAACGAAAAATTCTATCATCATTTAACCATGGTTTGGGTGGAAAATAAGATTCCGTCATTTTTCATTTAAAAAATTGATTTTCCATGTAGCACAATACGATTGGAGGGTATGGCCACACATCCCCTACATTTAATATCCTCCCATACTTTTTTGGATCACATTTTTCAAACTCAAATTTGAGTGTGGGAGAGTTCAATTCCTCATATAGTTAAAACGCTTAAAAAAAATTGTACCAAGAAATTATAGAGACAAGCCCTTCCCAAATGAACTACCTAAGTACATAGAAATCCATGATTTCGAAGGGATGTATTTAACGAAATGGTCAAATATAAGATGTATATTTATATATATATATATATATATATATCAAGTAGTTTGTGACTCAATGGCATAAATTTTCCATATAATGTGAGAAGTAATAAATTCGAACTCTAACGAACTCTTAATATGCATGTACATATATAAATAAAATATTAACTCACTGGTATCATGTGAGTTAATATTACTTAATATATAATAGTTGCGGTTAATTTGTTCAGTTTGCATATGAACCATACTTGCTCAATCTTGTACGCATCGAAGCGTATGTAATATTTGTACACTTGGATTTATTATAAGTAGTAGCCTCCCACGCTAAACAATGTTGTTTAATGTTTTTTCCTTGTTCATTTTGATGCGTTGCATCAACCTACAAGCTACGCATCATTTCGACGTCGCACTTTCGTTACTCTTTGACTTATGTCCACTCCCAAGTAAGATTATCAAAATATTTAGCACTCACTCCCAGGTAAAGCACAGGTAGTACCAACCCCATCTTTTTCAACTTTCGCTTATTCAGGAAACTACCAATTGGGGTTGGTTGCTTTTTCTCCCAAAACATTTGAAAGGGATTCACATCTCCCATTTAATGCTTTTTTTTTTACCCCTTTAACTTTTGCTTTATATTTATATTACAACAATAAGAATAATATTAATGACTGATAGTACCTAAACGTCGTCCTATATCAAAATAAATTAAGGATTTAAAATAATTTATAATAAGTCATTTTCTTTTTAATATTTCAATGTGTTTTTTCAGAACAAAACTTTCCGCCAAATACATGTTAGCAAAACACCTTAAAGTGACTAGTCCTCAATATCGATGACCAAACTAGTCATCATTTGTGGTAGAAAATTAAGTGATAATTTGAAAAGTTAATATTAATAATAAATATTAAATGATAATATTTTTTTTAATTATTAGATATTATTAATTCATCTTATATTATATCATAACCACTTTATTTTGTTTACATATGTCATTAATATTAATATTATTAATAATTTAAACATAATTTTTATAAAACTCTAATTTTGTATTTGGATCATTGCGCTTGTGAGCTAGATTAGATGTCTAACCAAATGGCTCACTTTTCCTATTACACAGCGAAGGCAATCAAGACAATATAATTGAAAAAGACAAGAATGGTTGTTGGTAGTTTGATCATTTTAATTAATATTATTTTTTACATTATCAAATAATATATTGCATTATTATTATTATTATTATTATTATTATTATTATTATTATTATTATTATTATTAAATTTCTTGTTGGAAATGCTGACATCACATGCAGAGGTTACTTTGGAACAGTAAGATTCGAAGGACCAATATTATAAAAAGAGGCACACACACCATACTTGTGCTTTAAACCAAAGTTCTTCTTCATCAGTTGCTTTGAGAACTGAGGAGCTAGCACAAAGAGAACTCTTCTTTATTTTAGAACCCTTAATTAGTTCTCTTTCTCTCTCACACAGAAACACACACACAATGGAGAAAATGTTTGGGCTGAGCCACCTCTTCATGACGGTGTTCCTCTACTGCTTTGCCAATTTCATGGTGCTTCCGGCTATCACCGACGTCACACTGGCGGCGCTCTGTCCCGGAAAAGACGAGTGCTCATTGGCCATATATCTCACCGGAGCTCAACAGGCGGTACGTAATTAATAATTCATTACATGATTAATCATCATCTTATTACAAAATTACTTATTAATGCACGTCCTCATTGATTTAATTTCTTACATTTACACAATCTCAGTTAGGCTGATTAAGCTGTCTTTGTCTGATGATAAACCCTCAATTACATGCAGTTCGAGCTACATTGTCATGTAGGAGAGAAGAGATTTTAATGCATTAAAAGTGATTTTCTTTTTACTATTTCCACACGTTGCTTCATTAGGAGGCAATTACTGACTCTACATTCCTTCGTCAGTGAGACGGACATCCATATTAACTGCTGATGATAAGTGTTTGGGTAAATCCAAAATGATACGTTTCCGTCGTTATTTATTTATTTATTTTTTCTTAAATCCAAACAATGTCTCGTGTTTCCTGATGCAACTTTATTTTCTCACGACTTATTTATAAAAGTGGAGTATGTAATAAATGCTGACGAAATAAAGGCTTTGGTCACCAGTGCCTTATTCTTATCTTTTTTTTTTTTTTGGGAAACGATTTTTAATGCGTTTTTAATTTTAATATTATTTTATGTGAGAATATGATTAGACTAATAATATAGAGATTTTGAAAAAAAATATATTAAAAAAATATTTAATGTAATATATAGTAAATTATATTGAGTAAAAAAAATTATTATTGAATATAGTTTGAATCCATTGTGTTGGGGTGAGGGGGAAAAATAGAAAAGAAAAGAAAAGAAAAGAAATTATCATTTGATAAAGTAATAGGTTTTAATTAAATATTTTTATGTTTGAAAGTGATAGTTATAAGTACAAAATTTTTTTAAAAAGTAATTTTTATTGAAAACGAGCCTAAATAGTTAATTATTTAACTTTAAAATAATACAAAGTATATCCCAAATACTATTTTATATCCCTTCCTGTGCAGTATATACGACTTACGGGGGTGATATTGGTTACTGTCCCATGTTCTATTTCATGCCATAGAAAGGGTATAAATGGCATTTTACTCGTGTGAAAAAGGTCAAAAGGAGAAGAACAAATGTCAAATGAGAATAGGCTAATTACTCACCCGCTTTGCTATAAAAAAAATTTAAGCAAATAACACTAAACCTCAATTTTATCATTTATATCTAACGTACAAAACAACAAACTTTATATTTTACTAATATTGCATATGTTATTTCGAAAGATATGAAATAAGATATATGTTAATCAATTTATTATTTTACCAAAAAAAATAACATATCACAAGAAAAAAAGATGAGTTAGTGACAATACAAAAGTTGTCACTAATTATATATATATATATATATTAGGTGACAAAAAATTTTATTTTGTCATCTTAATAATTTTTACAAATTAAATAGTAACAATAATAGTGTTTAAGTTGTCACCATTTAATGACAACAAAAATTATGTCACAAATTATAGTAGTAGTTTTTATTGTAAATATGTCATGACCATAAAAGTGTCATTAATTGTCATTGGCGATAACTCAAAACAATAAATTTTGTCACTATCGTGACAAAATAAAAATTATTGTCACCTAAAAAATATCATTAATAATAAAATTGAAGTCATGGTCACTTAATACATATTAATTAGTGATAATATTTATATTGTCACTTATTATTTTATTGTTAATATAATATTTTTCTATAATGTATTGAGATAAAATAATATATTATTATAAAACTTAAGGTTTGGCATGCTTGGTAAAAAAGTAAAAAAAGCTTTAGTTTATAGAACATATATATAGAGAGAGAGAGAGATCATTTTTATATGTCTATGGATTTCTCTATACTCAAAATCACTTTCTCAATTCTGCCTTTCTTTTCAGACTTTCTAACATTTCATTTTTCTAGAACAAAAAGCAAATCTCACTTGGCAAGCAAAGATATATTTAGTGGAAGCCCCACATTATTTACTTTATGTCCACTCAAATTCTTGCCAATTCTATACTACATATGACCACCGCCCCCTCCCCCGCCCGGCGCCACCTACCCACCCACGCAAATCCCTCAATTATCTTTTCTCTGATCCTCTCACTATCTGTAACTGTAAATGGACACAAACCAGATGGGACATCGAAGCCATGCACATGTAAAAAGTTCACTTGGTGCACTTGGTCGAATGTTCTCTTTTCTCTACTCAGAAGATTCCGCCTCTTTTTACCTTTAGTCACTTTGAAAACTTAATCCTCAAGGTTTTTTCGAGGACAATCCGCGCTATATGTTGGGATGTCAAATTTTAATTAGTTGCTACATGTGAAATTATGGACATAGATCCACATATATATAACAAAATTCCATCAATGGATGTTATTAATTTGGTAGATTATTAACAAGGGGACAAATCAAATTTTTGGACCACCTTAACTAAACCCAGTGCAATTTTTCTGAAGTTAGTTCAGAGAACTATAATTGTTCATATATGATAAATTTAATGTCGCTATATATGTGAATAGTTATAATTATTTCAAAATTATGAATTTCAGAATATCATAACAATTACCTACAAAATTGTAGTAAGTGTCCCCTAGAAAATTAAAATATCGCATCATTCCTCCATAATATGTTATAATTATATTAAACCTTTTGATCAACGATGGATTCAATTAATTCTCCCTCTAATAATCTCATGGATCCTATTTTTCTCTGTAAAGCCCCCATCTATTTCCTTAATTCTTTTTCTTTTTTCCTTTTGTTAGGGGATGGAGTATTAAGCTGGATTATGTAATAATAATAATAATAATAATAATAATAATAATAACAACTCCGACACAAATTTATTATTTTTAAGAGGAATTTTTTAAAAAATTTTACTACAAAATATATGCATAATATAGTGTTATAGGGACAACTGTCGTTACCAGCTTCCTCTTTCGTTCGGTCTTTGTACCTTTTTTTAGAAAGAAAAAAAATGAAAGGAAATGACATAAAAGAAGTCATCATGACCAAATATTTCTTTTTCTCCTTTTTATGTGTATCAACATGAATGGAAGCATGCATAAAGATGTGCCCCTATTCTGATGTTGTATCATTGCTTGCAAAGAAAGCATGTGATTTTATGTTGTTGTCAAATATTACACAGTTTGCACTACAAAAAGGCAACTCATGGAAGACACACGGAATCCTAATTGTCGCTCTTTCTCCTCTGTTCCTATTCATCCTTTTATTCAATTTCTCAATTAATGTCGCAAAGCGTGCAAGTTTCATGAATTATGTCTTAATTGAAAAAGAATTAAGGAATCATGCTGACCTCCAACATTGGCAGTTGCTATGTGTACTTTGTTTCAAATAATAATTATGAATATTTTGTGTAGATCATTGGGTTGGGTTCCCTTGTGGTTATGCCTTTGGTTGGGAATCTCTCCGACACTTATGGAAGAAAAGTAATGCTCACTCTGCCCATGACTCTCTCCATCTTTCCACAAGGTAACTTCATTACATTAATTAATTAATTTACTATTAATATTGCTTATATTAATTGGATAATTGTTATTTTTATAACAAATTAGAGTAAGTATTTTTTGTCACGTAATATATGCAATTAATAACAAGTTAATTTATTACCATTATTTTTTTTATATAGTGGAATTTTACAGTTTGCAAAAATACAAACACAGGAAATCCACAAAATATATTTAAATTCCAGTTTTGATCCATCTCACCCTATGCTTACATCTTGAGTTTTAATGAGAAAATCTTTTTCTGCTTTAAATGATATAGTTTTCTATTTTAATTTTTACACCTTTGTCTTTTTTTTTCCTTATTAAATTCCTTAACCAAATATTGCATTAAAGTTTATTTGTATTTTTTTGAAGGAATATTAGGGTACACAAAAAGCAAAAGGCAAAAATAAAACAATGGAAAAAGTAAAAGTATATTCAGGGAAATGAAGATTAAATAGTAAAGCAGAAAAAAAAGGGGATAAAGCAAAAAAGCAAAAATACCTTGTAATATTACAATAATTTTGGGGTGAGTTAGGGTTAAAATTTTTTCTTTAACATGATATCAGAGCTATTCATACTCAACGTTGAATTGTCCAATAATGTTGGGCCATCCATTCATGTGTACTGTATCAAATGTTTCAATACTTGTAATTCGTAATCACCGTATAATAATTCTGTAGCGCATGAGAATGGCGCATATTAATTAGTATTTGTTAGGCCACGGCATTTTCAGAACGAGTTTTGCTTACAGTTGTTCGTTAAACTACTTCTAATTGAGCGGTCCAAATTGAGAAGCCCAGTAACAAGAGTACGGTAATGCTAGGGAGTAATGATCTGGGCCACAACATGGGCCCCATCATAATTGGCAGTGCTAAA
Organism: Jacaranda copaia; assembly: GCA_014898725.1. Lineage (NCBI taxonomy): Eukaryota > Viridiplantae > Streptophyta > Magnoliopsida > Lamiales > Bignoniaceae > Jacaranda > Jacaranda copaia. The sequence continues at coordinate 196,758 of JACGDI010003200.1, forward strand.
TGGGCCAGCTGAGTGAAGATTCAAGCCAGAATCCAAGAATGTTTTGCTGAGGTAGTTTTCGACACTCGACAGATGGGAATAACGAATAACTAATTCCCGGGCCGGTGGAAATAGTCTTCCCACCTTAACTCTCTACAAAGTTAATATTATACATATATTTTTCATTAAAATCTAAAATTTTACCTCTTAAAAATAATAAAATTTTGCTTTATATTCTGTGAAAAATAAATATCACCCCCCTAAAATTACAATTACGAATTAACTTCGTAAATTCAAATAATTTACTAATGTATGATTCGTTTAACATTTCCCCATTTTTCTCTTTTTTTTCCCGTTAATTAGATGGGAAAAAAATTAATTTGTTAAATCCATTAATGTGTTTGATTCATGGTGACAGTGATACTGGCCTACAGCAGGACCAAATATTACTTCTATGCTTACTATCTGCTCAGAACTCTGATTGCCATGGCCACTGAAGGAAGTGTTCAGTTTCTTGCACTTGCATATGTGGTAATGTTTCCTTCTATCCCTCTTTATATATGAACACAATTCAGTCCTGCTTTAATACTTCAAATGATGTAATATTTTGCTTTAAGATTTGTCTTTTTAAATTTTGTTTTTTTCCTCATAATTGCTTGATCCAAACATAGCCTTATCAAAGTAGTTAGAGAACAAATCTTGGGCTTAGCTTATCCCAAAAGTGAACTTAAAAGATGAGAATTGTTCAATTACAACCACTACTCATTAACTTAATCGACGAGGGAATATAACAGTAGCTAGCAGAAGGACTTCTTATTTTTACTGTTGTTGCAGGCAGATAATGTTCCAGAGAGCAGAAGGGCTGCAGTATTTGGAATAATGTCAGGATTTTCATCTTCTTCTTTCGTCTTTGGGAATTTTTCGACTCGTTTCCTCTCGACCTCTGCCACATTTCAAGTATTTTCTTAGTTCCTCATCCATCCTTTACACGTATAAAATAAAGACTAAAACTTGCTCCCGAATGTTTTAGTGCAAAATGAGCAAAAAAGAGAGTTTATATCTTCAACACATATATGGTCTTAAAATACAATTTTCACGTAGTGATTTCTCTGCCTGTTTGCATAGGTTGCTGCTGCCATGTCTGTTATCGCATTATTGTACATGAAAGTGTTTCTCCCAGAGTCACTGATGAACAATGGCATTTGTCCGAAGAGTTCAGAAACTGATTGTCTTCTAGAAAAAGCACCCTCGAGAAAATGGAACCTTTTCAAGACTCTGCCTTCCGTGGATGATGCCATTTGCTTGCTGAGGACTAGGTCAGCAGCACAACTCATTTTCTATTGTAATGAATTTCATCTGAAAATTATGAAAAGTTTTTGAATATCTTATGTGATCCTTTAGGCTAAAACTCTATATATCTATCATTGTTCTGCAGCCCCACCTTTTCAAAAGCAGCTGCGGTTGCATTTTTCATGAGTATTGCAGATGTTGGACTCTCCGCTTCTTTGACAGTACGCTACTTCTCATTTTTTCCCCCCATAAAATAGAAAATTGATTTGTCCTCGACACATCAAAGCATAAGCGTGATATTATACCAGTTACCACATTAAGGTTCTAAAAGTATATGAGTAAAAAATCCAATAAAAGAATTAACATAATTAATTTATATAGTCACCGAGCCACTTAATATGGGCCCTTAACTTTCATAGGCTCAAGCCTATTAACAATTCAACTGCACAAATACCAATTTCTACAGCTAAAGAAGACATGGAATCACTAATTTTCTGATTCAAACAGTGTCTCTATGGGGGTATATTTTTGGAGTAGAAGTCCACAATTCAATGATTATGAAAAGGATCTTAGAACCAAATGACCAGCGCAATTTCTCTTTGTTTAAAATTTTGGTGAGGTTGAGATATTGACAGACCTTTTTATATTTAACCACCCTGCAGTATTACTTGAAGGCTCAATTTCACTTCAACAAAGATCAATTCGCTGATCTGATGATAATTTCTGGAATTGCAGGATCAATATCACAGGTACTTTTTCTTGCCATTATTCAGTTTGCTATTTATCCATATTCTTCCTTATGTTATTTCATCGAATCTTTGGTTTTGAAATCTTTCAGCTGATCTTCATGCCCGTATTAACTCCTCTTATGGGAGAAGAAAAGATGCTTTCTGTTGGGCTCTTTTTCAGCTGTGCTTGTGTAAGCCCCCTGGCAATAATTTGTATCCCCACATTTATAAATTTCTATCCTCCTAAATAGTCTTCAGACTACCGTAACTGTATTGTTTTCTTGAGTGCAGCTGATACTTTACAGCGTAGCTTGGGCACCCTGGGTACGTTGTTGAACTTTTGTCTGAATTTTACATCAGAATTTGGTTATGCAAATACTTACATATTGAGAAAATTTTTCAGGTTCCTTATGCTGCTGCAGTGATATCCATTGTGGCTACTTTTGCCATGCCCTGTGTAAGCTTTCTTGTTTCTTGCAGCGCATTTCTTGATCACTAAGTTATTACATCATGTTAAAGCTCTTCTTGCATCCACAGTTACGAAGTCTAGCATCAAAACAAACTGGATCAACTGAACAGGTAATTTTTATTGGCCTTGAGTTTTTTTTCTTTTTTCTTTTTAATTTATACATAAGTTTGAATTTCTAACTCCACACGTTATGTGTGAGACTTATGCTCTCGAACAAAAGGCGACTCGACGGGTGTGAAATTCCTCTTTGTGTAGTTTCACTTACACAACAATATTAATATTTTCTCCTATTGGATGTTATCAGGGAAAGGTTCAAGGGTGCATTACAGGCATAAGTTCCTTCGCCAGTATTGTCTCCCCTCTTGCTTTCAGCCCTTTAACAGGTAACCAAAACCTCTGTTTACCAACTTTAAATATGTCAGGCAAAAAAAAAAGAAGGATAAACAAATCTGATAAAAATGCTCCTTTTGTCCTTTCCTTAGCTCTGTTTCTATCAGACAATGCGCCGTTTCACTTCCCCGGATTCAGCCTTATGTGCTCTGGCTTAGCTGCTGTAAGTCACTTTGACAACCCCACCCCCACCCCCCCAGCCACAAAAAAAAGATAAAGTAAAATAAAAATAATTTTCCTGCCTATAAATTACAACCTTAAACATAATTATTGTTTTTCTTTTGTGTGTACGTAGATGTTAGCATTCGTACAAAGCATCATGATAAGGCCGCCCGTGAAAATTTGCTGCAATATTAGCAGTTCCACTGCTGCAGAGCCCTTAGTTTGAACCACTTTGTGTGGCCTAAATTATGGCCCCTTATGTGTAGAAATTTAGACTTCGGAGATATTGAAGATTAGAGGTAATGATCATTGCAAGAAGGAGGCTACACTTTTAATTTTTATTGAAGGCCAGTTGAAGATATATAGCTGAGTTTGAAATCTTTGTCTGAGTATTCATGTATTTATTTATTTATACAGTCTATCGCGTATTTTTGTATTTTTATTTCTCTATCTTGGTATTATTTTGAAGAAATGGTTTGTGACGGAGTTGTGTAAAGTAGGAAATGGGAAAGTTGGTTATTGCGAAATGTAGAGCTGACTGAAAAGTTCCATTTTATGTAATATATGGGAAATTAGAAATTGTAGTTTCGTTTTTAATTTTAAGATGAAAGAGTATATAGTTCTTTAGTTATTTCTTTATTTGTTAATTTTTTAGAAGGTTTTCATCGTGAATAACAGTTTAAATTATCTATTTCAATATCTGTCTTATCCCTTGTTTTATTGATGTACATATATTAAGTTTATTTAATTAAATAAATTATTTATATAAAAAATAATAATTGATCTTAAATAAGGAAAAGACCACTTCCAAGGTGTCAAATCATTGGGAACAATAGTGGAAAGTTTAAAAAATCATTTTCTTGGAAAAATGGCTAAGGAATTAAACTACAAAATTATTGCATTACAATAGTTCAAAAACAAATGGAGCTAATTACTCATGTAGTGTTCAAAACCTCAAACAAAATATTCACAAAATATTTGTACCTGACAAATAACAAGACTAAAACTAATGTGGACATTTTCTATCATACTAAATGCTCATGTGAGGTTTTGATAAAACCTTAATGTCCCCACTATAAAAATATAATGCCCACTTGACCCAAGTTTGATCCACACTTATGATGCATGAATACGAACACTATGATACGGACATGATAAAATGTGAATATAGCAACATATTAAATTTTAAAATTTTAAGACGCACACGGCACTAACAAGAGTATCATAATATATATAATTATATATTATTATATATATAAGTATTTATTAATCGTATTAATATATGTAATATAACATATCTATCAAAGCAAAGTGAAAAAAAATCAACACTAAATATTAAATAAATATATTTTAAATTCAAACAAATAATGAATCCCCTAAGTAGGAATAAGTATTAGACTTCATATAAATTATATAATGGAAACTTTTAGTACAAAAGATAATATTAATTATAAAAAATAAGTGATAATGTAAAAATTATAACTAATATTTGAAAAGATTTATACTTATCATTAAAGATTTGCCATCAATTATCAACGGTGATAACTTAAATGCAATTTTTGCCACTATTAAATGTGTAAAAATTATTATTGGTGATAGAACAAAATTTTTTTGTTACTTATATATATATATATATAATTAGTGCCAAGTTTTCAATTATCACTTACTATTTTTTATATTTTTTTATAGTGTATCTAATCATCTAAATTTATTAGGATATTATGATCATAGTAAGGTTTTTTTACTAACTTCATTTTCCATTTAAACAGTTTTTATATTATTTATTAGCCCTTAAATTTTATAAAGTTCAATTGAAAAAAAAAAAAATCTTGCCGTGTCCTGGTTGGGTCGGATATGTCCTTTAGCCATATCTGACACCCTGTCCAATTTTACCTTTTTTATTTTAATTTTTACACACTTTATTGCCATGTTTGACAAGTGTCAAGACAGTATCAGATATTGCACGGAGTGATTTTATGGCATGCCCGTACATTATAGATCCCCATAAAGTGTTAATCCAATCATTAAAGAAAGTGATGTAGAAACCCAAATTCTTATACTTCCCTAATAAGTGATTAGTTGACATGTTCAAATACTACACTATCATCACTTTGTAAATATTTAGGTTGTAATTTTTATGTATATTCATTCTATTTCCTTGGTCATTGCGATATACTCTCGCTAATTTGAGAATTGAAACATCTTCACTACAATCGAATTATTCATTCTAAACTATTTTATGTACTTTCAAGAATTGAAGTATATTCATATTCAGTTGAGATTGACCTTAAGCTTCAATTGGAGGATACAAGCAAATCATTTGAAATTTCGACTTATACCATAAAAATTATGATCCCTGAAAAAAAGTTAAAAAATAAAAAAAGACTGATTCTTTAATTCTTCGCTCTAAACTATAATTCAATGGTTTGAAATGTATTTTTGAATTAAACATTTAATCTCCACCTAAATTAATTATTAAGGGAAAAAAAAAATGCAAAGTAGCTTTAGAAGGCAAATATTTACTTCAAAATGAAAAGTGCCGAGAATTCAATGCCTTAATGAAAATATAAAACCTTTATGATTGTATCACTTCATCCCAACATAATTTTGAGAATTGGAACTTGATGTTCAATTTGAGTTTTTGTAAAGTCATACAACTTATAAAATTAACTTAGAAGCTCCATATTTGTATTTTGAAAATCAAAAACAAACTTAAAAGAATATTTGCGAAGAACACTCAAATACTTTAGTGATGTCTCAAAATTACTTCAAAGAGTTATTTGATATACTTTTTCAAGTTGTATGTAAGTATGGGGGCTATATTTCTTGAACGTATATAATATTATTTATTCAATATATATTATTAAAGTAATAATATAAAATCTTCATCTTTATTTGAGATATTCGTAATTGGCTAAACCTAAAATATTTTTACCTGATTACTCAACATTTTTATTTTTTAATTTGAATTAACCCATTTATTACATTTAAACTTACAGTGAATCAAACATCCGAATAGACTAATTAATTATATTGATAGAATGAGAGGAGGAGCCCTAATACCAACACCTAATTAATTATGGTTTAAATCTCTATTTTATTTTCATGAATATATAATATGTGTAATAGATATTTTCTTATAAAAATAATTAGGTAAAATTAGATATATATGACATAAATACAATAAATTAAAAGAAAAAATAAAATAGATAATAAAATAAACATCCGAAGTGAATTAACTCAGCTCCCAACCTATTTACAGAATGAGACAGTCACCTACTAAGACGGAAAATTGATGTTTGAACACTTCGAACTCACTTCAGTTGAATTTCCACAAATTTCCTTTCACTACCACAAAACACTCAGACAAGCATCCTTTTCTATTACCATTCATTCGTTCGTTTGTCAACTGTGACTCAAACATCATAGGTTATATCTTTCTGTCCGAAAATAACCTTTTTAAGATTTGCGCACATTTATATGAAATTGTTCGTTCTATTCGTTTAAATATATATTCAAAAAAATTATAAACTACCAAATGAAAATATAATAATATCATATATATCATCTACATTTAAAGCTGTAAATGAATATTTAAAAATTTATTTATCGTTTGCATTTATACCCCGTTATTCATAATTAATCCGCATCCATTTAAAATAGATATTATTCGTATTCGATTAGTAGATATTCAATTATAAATACGAATATAGCAAATGCATATTCGATCCGTTTAATATCCGTTCCGAATATATATTTATTAAATAATATATTATTTATATTTTTAATAAACATATCATAATCCATGTGTATATATATAAATTATAATTGAAGAATTGAGAATAAAGAAGAATAAATTTTAAAAATTATTATAATACGGAGAAAAAAATTGAAGAATAAACTTAATCAACATAATTATTATTCATTGACTTTATAACTAATACATTTAAATGCCATTATTAATATTAATTAGTACTAATAATCAACTATAAAGTCAATTATTAATTAGAAATTCTATTATTTGTTTGATTGTTTTCTTTTTAATGAAATTGTATAGTTCCTTCTATTAATTAAGCTATGTATTTGTTATAAGTTCATAAATTCACGTATTTGAATATTCGTAAATATATATCTATGTAATTATCATTGAATATAAATATCAAAAAAATAATTCGAATACAAATAAGCTCAATCAAATGTGAATGTATTTGAATAATTATAATTGAATATAGATATATTTGAATTTGACTGATATCCAACAGATATGTATTCGCATATCATTTTTAAATATCCGTCAAATCTATATCCATATCCGAATATTTGAAAAGTTAAATAAATATTAATATAAAGACAGTATATTTGATTCGTTTAATATTCATTTACACCATATCTATATGTGATGAGGTTAAAAGTCGTTTATAGTGAAAATGGTGGTGTTTGGGCTAATTCAACTAGGGAGATTGAATGATCCAATTGCTATATTTTTTGAGATTTGAAATCTGCAACAATAACACACATTAAACTAGTTAAGTTGCCCCCGGCAAAGGTACTCTGACGCTCATGTTAGTTCTCGTCGAAAAAGGATAATTGGATAGAATACTAGGAGCTTATAGTGAATTTGGTATTACCTGAAATTTGGCTGGCAATGAGGTACTTATAGCCTTCTCCTGGTGTATAATATGTCGAAGGTGCCCCTATCAGATATAGCGGGTTCTTGTTCTTGCCAGGGAGTTAATGGTTATTTTCGATTCCTGTACTGTCCTAGGTGATATCATCTCCTGCTTTTCAAGATGAACAGTATTCTGGGTAGGCGCCTTTCTGTCAAAAATGGTGACAAAGTTGGTGGCAGAAACTGCACCGGCTGTCACGTGCCATTAATATAGAGGCATGTTGTTTGTCAAAACATTAAATGTGACGATGACATGGTCAGCATTGGAGTGAGCGATTTGATCAATTAATGTCGAACAGATGGGGTAGTCAACTAGAGAGATGGTTGAATAAGCTAAATGGCTTGAAGCCTCTAATGGAATGCGGTTGAGAACAATATGCTTAACTAGATGGTCGTTGTAGAATGGTCCAGCCCAACTAGGCCCAAAAATAATGTTGGACCGTGTATATTAAATGGGCCTATTGTAAATTTGTTGGACTATCCCTATATATGTAAATATAAAAAATCAACGACTGCATGAAGACATGGACCATGTCAAGAAAACCAAGAATTTTCCCTCGTAAATAGGCCCATTTTTTGCTTTGCAGGATTCTGCTTTCCTGGTTTTCTACTTTCGCTTCTTTTTCTAATTGTACCTATTTTTCTGTTTAATTCAATTATAAAACTTAGGTCCTAGAATTTAACAAGGGTCCCACAATTTAATAAACTCGGAGCCGTAGCTATACACCTTTTTCCCAACATGTAAGAAAGATAATTTCTTGAGATTTGAATTTCCTCCTTCCTACGTTGGCAAATTTCCCATAATATTTCAACTGTTCCATAACCCACCTCCCTCCTCCACCATCGGCTACGGCGGAGACACCAACCAACCACCGCTCTCCGCCACAGCCCAATTGCATTTCATTCGAAGAAAAGAAAATGCCCAACGAAGCTCCAGACAAAAATATAGTATACCTCCATGGAGACCTCGACCTTAAAATCATCGAAGCCCGATGCTTGCCAAACATGGACATCGCCTCCGAACACGTCCGCCGCTTCTTTACAGTATTTCATGCCTGCCGCAAGCCCTTTAAACCCAAACGCCGTCGGGATCACAAACGCCACGGCAAGATGATCACCAGCGATCCATACGTCACCGTTTGCCTCGCCGGCGCCCGGGTTGCTCGTAGCCGAATCATATCCAATTCGCAGAACCCGGTTTGGAATGAACATTTCAAGATCCCCCTAGCGCATCCCGTATCGCAGGTAACAAAATGAATGTAAATTTGTCATTAAATTCTTTGATCCTCTTTGTCTCGCTTCACGAATTTCACCGTGTAACAAAGGAAAACAACACAGGTCGAGTTCGAGGTGAAAGACAACGACGTGTTCGGCGCAGACCTAATCGGCGTCGCCTCCGTGGAGGCTAAGAGAATCGCCTCCGGCGAGCCGATCGACGAGTGGGTCCCCGTGATCGGGCCTTGCGGAAAACCCCATAAACCCAATTCCGCCATCCGATTGCAAATAACATTCACGTCTTGCTCCAAAAATCCCATTTACGTTAACGGCATTTCAGAAAATTACGCATTGAAAGAAAGCTACTTCCCCCTGCGCCACGGCGGAAGGGTGACGCTTTATCAAGACGCGCATTATATCGACGGGATGCTGCCAGAGATCCCGCTGGACGAGAGCAGACAATTTGAGCACGAAAAATGCTGGGAGGATATGTGCCACGCGATCTTGGAGGCCCAGCATTTGGTGTATGTTGTGGGGTGGTCGATTTATCATAAGGTGAAGCTGGTGAGAGAGCCCACCAGGCCGTTGCCGCGCGGCGGGAATTTGAGCCTGGGAGAGTTGCTCAAGTATAAGTCTGAAGAAGGGGTCAGAGTGCTTTTGCTGGTCTGGGATGATAAGACTTCCCATAGCAAGTTCTTCATTAATACAGTATGCATTTCTGCAAACTCTTTTAAACATGAATTCTTCAAGAATTCTTCTGTCTTTTATTTATTTATTGGTCTTAATTATCTGTGTTTATATTGGTGCAGACAGGAGTGATGCAGACTCATGACGAGGAAACTAAGAAGTTTTTCAAGCACTCCTCTGTGTCGTGTGTGCTGGCCCCTCGCTATGCCAGCAGTAAGCTTAGCATTTTCAAGCAACAGGCAGGTTTTTTTCTTTTATCATTTCCAATTTATTAAATATTAGTTGGGTCACAGGGATATGGGCGCAAGTTGACCCGGGTTCAGTTCTAGTTCAACATTCACAATTATACTGAGAAAAAAAATAAGATTAGCAACAAAATATTATGGGATAACATTAAAAAGTTGTTACTGTTAATATATATTAAATAACATTAATTTTTTGTTAAAATAATAACGTTTGTAAAAATTAATATTGAAAGTTGCTGTCTGAATTGTAATTAACTTGTAATTGTAGCCAAGTAGTGTTATATGTATTTACATATATATATATATATATATATATTTACTGTGTAATAACACATTGCCACATATTCATTATGGCAATTTTTATTATCTACGTACAAAAACTAATTTCAAATACTTATATATTGTTGTGTCACTAACTTTTAGCAGCCACAGCTTATATATAATTCTCAATGCAACTGAAATTATGAAAATTATTATTGTAATAAGCTAAAAACTTTTATCACTTATTATGTGTAACCAGTGCAAGAAAAAAGAAAATTGGTGATAATATATGAAGTGAAAATACAAAAGTTACCACTAATTAAACATGTATTAAAAGACCAAAAATTTGTTCCATCACAATAATGATTTCACGAATTTAGTGTCAAAAATTAGTTTCACACGCAAAATAAAAGCAAAAATGTTGTCACAGTCATAGTGAACAATCCCTCGTAGATTTGTTATTAATTGAATAGTGATCATTTAAAACAAATGTTGTTGTCGATTAATACAGAAAAAAAAAAAACTATTATTGTCTATGCACGTGACTAGTGATAAAATAACTTTTGGAAGTAGTACCACATAAAACACTTATCTGATCCAGCCTTTTACCTATTTCCATCAAGTCTATTTTCTGTTGTTTTTCTTATCTTTGCGGCCCATAAACAGGATCCTTAGTTTGCAGATAGAAGTAAAACGAATCAAGGATTGCTTTAAATGTTACCATATGCCTTCCCCTTTTTAGATCATCAGACCATAATGCACAACAAAACCAATTGTTCATCAAAATGTGTTCCAAGAAAACTACTTTTCTTATGCCTGTAGATAGAAAAAGTTAATCACGTAAGACAAAAGAATGAGCATATTATGCTTGCTTTTGTTGCATTCAGGTTGTTGGAACTATTTATACTCACCACCAGAAATGTGTGATTGTGGACACACAAGGCTATGGCAATAACCGCAAGATTACTGCATTCATTGGAGGTCTAGATCTCTGTGATGGACGCTATGATACGCCTGATCATCGATTATTTCGTGATCTCCAGACAGTCTTTAACGATGATTACCATAATCCAACATTTGCTGTAAGCAAACTTCTTCATTCTAAAATGTCTCACTTGCTTTCATGTTATTCAGGTTAAGGCCTGTCAGAAATCTTACATAATCATAGTTAATGGAATTGATCAATTAATCAGCAAACATGAGGGCTGGAGTTTAGATGATGACAGGGTTTGCTGGAGCAGACCAATCCGGTTCTTGCATTTATTTGTATTCTGTGAAAACCTGTTACATTTTTGGTTATACCTTAATTTTCTGTTCTGCAATAACTTTCCAAGATAATGGCTTTTTATTTATATTTTTTAATAGCCAGGAACTAAGGGCCCAAGACAACCATGGCATGATTTACACTGCAAAATTGAAGGGCCTGCCGCTTATGACGTGCTCACAAACTTTGAGCAACGATGGAGAAAAGCCTCTAAATGGTCAGAGATTGGACAAAAGTTTAAAAGAATATCACATTGGCATGATGATGCTTTGCTAAAGATTGATCGCGTTTCATGGATAATTAGTCCTTCGACTGCTGTTCCGAATGATCATCCTTCATTATGGGTTACCAATGAAGATGATCCTGAAAACTGGCATGTTCAGGTTAAGAATGTCTTGATAAAGACAAGTTTTTTTCATGCAATTTTAGTTGAGTGAAACTTGTCTAAATTGCCACATTTTGATGTCAACAGATTTTCCGATCTATTGATTCAGGATCGTTAAAAGGTTTCCCCAAAACTGTCCGTGCGGCTGAGCAGCAAGTAATGCTCAAAACTTGTTTGTTTTTCTCTCTGAACTTCCAAGTTTTTGCTGGCTAGTTTACAATTTCCAAGGTTGTTATCTTCTTTGTTATTTGCTAACTAGTTTTTGAAGCATGGATTTATTGCAGAATCTAGTTTGTGCAAAGAATCTGGTGATAGATAGAAGCATTCAAATGGCTTATATCCAGGCAATTAGATCAGCTCAGCACTTCATATACATTGAGAATCAATATTTCCTTGGTTCATCTTATGCTTGGCCCTCCTATAAAAATGCAGGTAGGCAGGCGGTTTCTTAAAAGTTTTAGTTTTAACTTGATCTGCACTGAGATTTACCATAAAATTTGAGTAAATGAAATCGGCCTAGTATAGGGGCCTACTAAACTTAACAATCAAGACGCTTGTGAAACTTTTTGTCTCGTCTTAGGATCCTTGTCTCACCTTTTTGGTGAATTTAACATGAGATAAATAAAAAATTAGCAGCTAACTTGTTTGGCTTAGGCTTGATAACTGTGTCTTTCTCTTGCATTCATTCACTTATATCACATTTTGTTTCTCTTAGGTGCTCACAATTTAATCCCAATGGAACTGGCATTAAAAATTGCCAGTAAAATAAGGGCAAAGGAGAGATTCACTGTTTATGTTGTTATCCCAATGTGGCCAGAGGGTGTTCCCAGTTCTGCCTCTGTACAAGAAATCCTTTATTGGCAGGTAATGCAGCAGATCAAACGAAGAAGTGTCTGTCATTCTATCAGTTTTGCATATTAGGACATTATAACAGACTATGGATAGGAAAAGTAGTTAAATAACCATAATGCTGTCTTTGGATAAATAACCTTAGTATGTCGCTTCAAATGAATTACCAAATTATAGGACCATGTTCCATGTTCGGCACAGACGGGATGCTGTCCTTACTCTTGAAAGATTTGCATTCTTGCAGGGGCAGACAATGCAGATGATGTATGAGATTATTGCTCATGAAATCAAGTCTGCTAAGCTTAAGAATGCCCATCCAACTGACTATCTGAATTTCTACTGTCTGGGCAACCGAGAGGAGCCTCAACAAGAATCAAATGCAAATGGCCAATCCTCATCGACTGGAAATACAGTAATTGTTTCTCACTTTGATGGCTTCAGTCTTTCACGTTTATAGTGTTTTCCAATTGTCAGTTTTACTCATCTGCCAGCCCTTTATAGGCAAAATTGTTACAGTTTGAATCCATATACTTAACTGCATTAACTTGAAATAGAACTCTTCACAGGAATCAGCTTCACAAAAAACTGGACGATTTATGATATATGTACATGCCAAGGGAATGGTAGTGGACGATGAGTATATAATACTCGGTTCAGCCAATATCAACCAACGGTCTATGGCTGGTTCAAGAGACACAGAGATTGCCATGGGTGCTTATCAGCCCCATTACACCTGGGCTAAGAGGAAGGAACACCCTCACGGGCAGGTTAGCTTTCTTGCATTGACCGTAATTTTCAGAAGACATATTTTCCAAGAAAATATAACAAAATATTTATCCATCTCAAATATTTTGCCAATGTAGGTATATGGATATAGAATGTCTCTTTGGGCAGAGCACTTGGGAAAGATCGATAGTCGTATGAAGAATCCTGAGAAGTTGGACTGTGTGAAGTATGTGAATAGCATTGCAGAAGATAACTGGAAGAGATTCACGGCTCGGCGGTTCACTCCATTGCAAGGCCATATTCTGAAATATCCTGTGGAGATAGATGCTGATGGAAAGGTAAATCCCTTGCCCGGAAATGAAACTTTTCCAGATGTTGGCGGTAAGGTGCTTGGGGCTCCAACTACTCTGCCTGATGCTTTGACTACATAAGACTTATAATATAGATTGCCTGTAGTTTTGTA